>VWYI01040455.1:8214-45829 GCA_013399455.1 Anthoscopus minutus
CATGCAGGGGTCCCATGGCTCCTGATCTCTGTGTAGAGGTCAGGGCTCAGTTTCTTCCTCTGCCCCAGGGGACTCAAAGCTCATGTCCTGCCTCGTGGGAGAGCTCTCTGGCCAATGAGCAAGACTCTGGTTTGGGTGAGGATGTTCTCTGTCCATCCTGTCCAAGCTGTGCCACTCAGCAGAAAGGAATTCATGACGCCAGAGGAAGGATACAAGTGAGTTGGGGTGTGCTGAGGGACTCCTGGAGATGCACACCAGAGTTAGAGCAGGGTGATAGGAGGGCCTGTCAATTCTGCTGCTGTATTTAGGTGAAATAAAATCCCCCATGTCCTCTGCAGAGCCATTCTTTTTCTCCCCAGCTGTCCAAAGCTCTATCAGTTTGGCACGGGCAAGGTGTGATTATTAATCACTGTCCCATCTCCAGAGATATTGCCACCAGGACTTTTCATTCTCTAACAAAGTGGAAATCTTCAGAGCTAAGTTTAAGGAAAATATTTCGGCATACCACAAAAAAAAAAAAAGGAGAGGAAGTGAATTGCATTAATGTGGTGCTTCTGTAGGCAGGTTATTAGCACAGATTGGCGTATCTCTGCTTTTCTGTAATAATTTCTGAATAAAAAAGAGTAACCTGCACCTTCAGTCAGTGAGCATCAAGAACTATTTCTTCAAGGAGAAATATTTCAACAAGTAGAGAGTGTCTGCTAAATTGGTGATTGTCTTATGATAAGCTGCTTCATACAGAAATGGCATGTATAGTTTAACATCATTCCCAAAAATATTGTTTGAAGAAAAAAAAATTTTTAATGTATCACAGGACTTAAATTTTACTCCAGTGATCTTGTCTTTGACTATGCCTAGGACTGACTGCACTTTTTCTTGGGGTGCTGCCTCATCATGGAATTTAATTACTTCCCAATTTCCTGCTGACATTTTGAGAGGTTCTAATCTTCAGTCTCTAGGGGTAAAAGGCAGCCCCTGATATGTACAATTTAAATCCCTTCTTTAAAGTACTGGTTTCTTGAAAGTGCTTCTCTGCAAAACATGTTGGGGATTTTCCCCTCCCTTATCTCATTTTGGAAAATGGGAAAGTTTCAATAAAAAACAGTTGTGTAAAACAGCCTGAGGTGAATACATAGAAAATAGTAAGCCAAACAATTTGAGCTGAATGAAGTAAAATGTCCAAAAGTCTTTGAGAGAAAATTTTAAGTAAACATGATTGCAATTACTAGCTCATCCTTTGAAGTACTTCCTGACACTTTTTTTTTCACACATTAGAACAAAGGAATTAAGTGAAATATTTAAATGAACTAAAACCTGGGCTTTTAAGAATTTGGTTGTGTGAAATATTTGCTACCAAACATTAGGATTTCACAGTACCCTATTGCTTTAAGGCATTATTCAGAAGAGTTTTAGATTTTATCTTTCTTATTGACACTAAAGTTTACGGGACAGTGGGGTGGCAAACAGATTAGGAAAAGCCTGAGCTCTTCTGTCAAAGCTGGCTGAGGAAGCAGAGCCTGTGCACTCTGTTCTCAAGGCTTCAAACATACCACATTCTCCCCTCATAGTTTTTTGCATAATCCAGTGGAATCTGACAAACAAAAGACTCTGAAAAGTCAGATGGCATTTAATTTGAGTAGTAGGTAATCAGTGAAAGAGAGTATCCTGGAGAGAAGGTAATTTGTCTTGAGCTGACAATTTGGGATGGATGTTCTGGGGTTATCTGCAGTGTCAGTTCAGTCAGAGATGAATTGAACTCCATTTCTCTAGCTGGAAGTCTAAATCAACAGAGACCTTGGAGATAATGAGGTATTTAACTGGTTCCCTCTTCTCCTTGCAGGAGATCTCATCTTTCCTCAAAGAATGAGAGCTTGAAAGGAAAAGGAAAAGGAAAAGAGGAAACAACAAAGGGGAAAATAAAGCAGATGTAAAGGGAAATTTGCTTAGTAAATTAACTATAAGAGTTGCATTAATGTAATCTAACTAAGGGCACATTTCCCCCCTCAACCAGAATAAATCAACAAAGTCAGATAAACCACACCACCCTCTTGTCTCCCAAGCTGTGGTTCATGGACCACTGGAAGACTGCAGAGTGCTTGCTGGAGTCCTTGCAGAGATGCAGGACATTTTATTTACAATCTATAATATTTGGGCATTGCTTAAAATAATGTGCAGTGGAACTGGTCAAAACTGAGATTTTCTTTTGGGATAGAAGCCTTGTTATTTCCACACTGGGTTCAGTCCAGCTGAACTCTGGCCACTTCAAATTGGGATCCTATGCCATCCAGTTTGAGTTGAAATGTATTCTTACATGCTAGTGGGAAGAAATAAAATAAACTCTTCATTTTAAGAGAGAGAATTCCTAGAGAAACAGAAATACTCTTGAGAACAAATAGCTAATGACATTACTTTGAAAAGAATATGTGGAATTAATTTAGAAAAATTGACTATTCTTTTCATTTACTTGTACTAAGGAATGGCACATCCTGGAGGGGATAGCCTTTGACTAATGTGAACCTGTAATTTGTTTTATAGGTGTAAATCAAGACCAGCACTACCATAGCAAAAAGTCTTAAAAAGATTCAAGGTAAAGGTCATGGCTGAAGGAAAAAAAAAAAAGCAAATTCTGCTCAGTAAACCACTAAAATACATCTTAACTTAAGAACTTTAAAGTCGATAGCACTGAGACATTTCCTTGGTATTATGCACACATTTAAATACCTGCCCTGAATGCAAACACTGAATAAAAAAAGAGCTAAAAGGAGCTACACAGGATGGTAGAAAGTAAGAATATTATTAAACAATGTTTCTTAAACAGCATGGCTTTAATTTCTTCTGTAAAATATGCAAGGCTTTCCAAGAATCTGGCATTCATTTTTGCCTGTCTCTTTGCCCCAGCAACTGGATGTGCACAAATATTCCTATCGATAATTTGAGACTCTCTCCTGCAGCAGAATCTGTTTTCCTTCAGAAAAGCAGTATTCAGGTTTCAAAGTGGATGAAATATCTGCTACTAACAACCCAGTTCCTTATTCATATACAGATCTTTGCATTTATACTCCAAAATAAAAAGAAGCAAGTCATAATTTTCTTATGAGACACAGATCATTCAATTTCCTTATGAATCCCAGGAAGTTTTCATACATTACTGGCAAACAATTCAAAACAAGATCTCTCCTTTTCAGTGTTGTTCTAAATATGGCTGGCTAGCACTTTAAAAATGCTAAGTTTTTCTTAAGAAATGATTTATTGTTATGAGTGCAATATTTTGCCAGTACAATGTGTTCAAAACCAATTTTTTGCTATAGCTCTGCTAAGGAAAGTATTTTTTTGAGCTCTTCTTTTCAGGATATGTTGTGGGGAAAGATGATTTTGTAACTAGAGCTATATTTGACCTCTTACATTTTTCCCTATCAGGATTCTCAAGATTTCTCACTGGGGGGGTGGGAAGAGGCATGTTCCCCAGCAGATAGTTTGTGTGTGCCAACAGTCAGGGAAATTGCTGGTCCTCGGAAAGTTGGTCCCAGTGCACTTAGACTGAATAGCCAGCCTAAGGCAGAATTTCCCTGACTGTGGGCTACAACCCCCCCAGGGCCACAAAAAGAGTTCAAAGGGGGCTCTGAAGTGTTAGAAAAAACAGCGCTGGTCAGAAGCTGCTCGCTTTTCCTGGCTGGAAGAGTGAGGCTGCGGTTTCACAGATTAAGTCTTCAGCATCAGTTCTGGCTTCTGGTATTCCCTTTCCAGCCTATTCCTACTGCTTGTTTCATCTTCCCTCCTGCAGTGCACGGGCCCCTTGGTTCTCCTGGAGTATTGCTTTGTTGCTCTGCTGTGAAACGGATAGGGAATTTGATCCAATTTGGAGGAAGCCACATAAAAACCAAAGTGTTTCTCTGCCTGGTTATTTTTGAGCTGGACTTATTCCCTGCTCCATTATTACACAGATGCACCCATGGCTGTACCAGTGGAGCAGAGGGATTGGTGTGGTGTGACCCCAGAGCAAGGGATAAGGAGCATGAACTGAAACACAGCTGGAGGGCTGTGCTGGCAAAACCACAGCCACCAGGGAGATTTAATTGCTCATGGTGAGAGGTTATGCTCTCTAGAGAATGGGGAATTGCTTTTCAGGGCCTTAATTGCTGGCAGCAGCTCAGCTCCTCCAGAGAAGGGGAATGAACATTTATCCCTAAAGCCAAAATTGCAGCCAAGTCCTCCCGTCCTTCTGCTTGTGGGGCATGAATGGCTGTTGGCTCGGGAGGCTGCATGAAGACAAGTGCTTCAGAAAAGGGCCATCTTCTCCACATGTTTTAAAACATAGGCCTTGGAATCCCATTGGAATTTTTCACTCTGGGTGTTTGTGACAGATCCAGCCCAGCCTGATGGAGAACACACTAAAACAGAAGTTGGCTGATCTCCAGAAGACATCGTTTGTCCCATGGAGTCACACACCTGTGTCACTCACCACTGACTTTAAATAAATTTATGTTGGCGCACATAGAGTGAAACTTTGGTTCAGGGAAACCACTTCATGGTCAGTCCCAGCTGATGCTGGTCTTAAAGTTGGAGCAAAAAGGGTTGGTCTGGATTAACAAAGGAATGTTAATTAACCTTGAGACATTGTTACAACTTAGCTGAGCTTCATGAAGACAGAGTTGGAGTTCCTAGAGCATGGTCTTCTCTTGCAGAGCTTTAGGTGTTGGAGTCAGAGATGATGTGACAAATAAAAATAAAATCCACTCAACTTGCCCAAGAGGCAGCGTAATTTTTTCTCGAGGTTCTCCTTTTGACTCATGGAAAATAATACAGAAATATTGTTTCAGTGAGAGGAAAAAGCAAATTAGACATCAGCTGCAGCTGCCACTGTTCTATTTTTGCTGATTAAATTCTAGCACATTTTAGATCATGGCAGATAGCCAAGATTAATTTCATTGTGATAACGAGGGAAACAAGAAATGATTTAGCCCATCAGACAAAGGGCTGCATTCTGAAAATATCAAAGCTACCTAGGAATCTTCCTGAAATCAATTAGATTTATTGCCTAAGTCTGCTAAGTTCGTACATTTCTAATATATGTGTAAATCCCTTTGGAAAACAGAATTTAGACTCCCACATCATTTTTATGCCTTTGATAATTTACCAGGAGCTGCATATAGACCAGGGCTAAAAGACCAAGACTCTGGGCATCACACTGGTTTTAAATTGAGAAGATGTTTTATGAAATCCAAACATCAGCTTTATCACCCATGTGCAGGCAGAATAAAGGTAAAGAGCTGTCTCCAAGGAGTGCTGACTGCCCTGCTGCCTTGCTCAGAGACTGTGCAAGGGCACAATTTCATTTCATGTGGAACCTTTTGCCTGTGGAAAAACCCTATTTCTGCCCTATGCCCAGGTCGGAAACCCCTCATATTGGTTTTGTCCCAAAGTCTGTAATCTCTGCAAGTGTAGGCAACAAGAAACAATAGCAATAATAGTAAGCAATAATAAAGAAAATGAACAAAACCACAAACAAACCAACTTCAAAAATTTACAGACTGGTAAAAATCTGACTTGGATTCTAGTTTCTGAAAAGCAACTCAACAAATTTACAGTGCTTAAATCCAAGGCTGGGGGTTAAAATTTAGGTTCAAAATCCCACTGTTATTATTTGTGATGCCTCTGGCCCAGGCCACAGGAACATGCACACAGAGCTCAGAGGACATCCTGTAGCCTCCACCATTAATCACTCCAATTTCACAAAAACTATGGCCATGACCAGAATATGTTAACAAGATGGGCCACATAATTTAAGTGATGCTGGTGTTGTGTTCCTCTCATTTAAAAAAAATAATAAACACTTATTTGCCATAGGAATTGGGAACATTTTATGAATGGCATGAACTTTTTAAGGCCTTATTCTGTGGAGGGGCTGTGTTCTATTTTTGTTTGAATTAAGTTAGTACAGCCATTCCCTAACATGCAAATTTCATGAATCAGACTGTCTAGAACAAGAGGGTAAACTTACCAGTTCAATATTTTAAAAAAAATTTAAAATGAATGGATATTGAATTAGCCTTTCAGTGAATGTGGACCATGTTTTTTATGGCAACACTGAGGCTAAATAGTTTCCTTTCAATAGTGAATGAAAGCTGAGCTTCTCAGAAAATCTTGTATTTCACATATATTTGGTTGGGGTTTTTTTTGTCATGTTTCCATCTACACGTGGAGAAGGAAATATCTGTGTCAGCAGCTGCACATATAGAGGGTCCCTGTCCCCAACAGGCTCCAAGTTAAACTCTAGCTGAGAAAAGTTTATACATAAACAAAAAAAGCTGTTTCAAGTAATCAGTGTTAGTTGAAGTTACAGTTTCTTTTTTTACAGGGTTATTTGTGAACATTTTATCTGAGAAAGAGTTGAAGAAAGACAATGGAGTGACTTTACAGATGTTTATGGTGAAAATATAGAGACAAAAGTGCTTCTTTGTGTGTTTTCCTTACTGGAGAGGGGAAGCAGCATCCCTGAACTACTTGGGAGGAAGCTGAATTGCAACAGAGCTCACAGGGTACAGAGGGTGAGATTTGGCTGGATGAGTTGCAGGACCACCTTGTCAAGGCTGTGTTTTAGCCAAGAAACGTTGGACCATATGTGACAAAATATAAAATTAAGAGAGTCCTTTTGCAGCCCAGCAGCACAGTTTGTACATGGGGCACACAAATCCTGTCCTCTGGGCAGAGTACCAAGGATGCAAAAATATCTTCCACAAGCAGCCCAAGCAGTGGAGTTGTTCAGAAACAGGATGCCAATGATGCCAATTGATATTTCTTTTTGAATGATGCAGAGCTCAGGTTTTGCTCACTCAGTCTGGCTGCTGCTTCAAAAAAAACCAAACAAACAAAAAACAAAACAACAAAAAGGAGACACAGAACAAGTAAAAGAAGCCCAAACTATGTGACAGACAGCACCTTGCTGACAGATATTACGCAAGATGCATTGTTTTCCAAATTTCTCACCTCAAAGAATTATGTTTATTTTATGGATCACAAATGGGAATTTTTTTTCCTGACTGCCAACTTTGGGCACATTCTTTGGTACCTCCTTCATGCAGCTGGAGCAGGAGCCTGAGCTGTTAATGATCTGAACTCTTCTAATTCACAAACAGCGGTGACTTAAAACTCCTGTGTACAACTCTTACTATACTGTATTCTAGTGCAGGGGGGCAAACAATCTCATTGTCCTCCATATGTTTCAAACAAAAAACATAAAACAGGTGATTAAACTCCATAAACAAACAGTTTTCCCAGCAACAAATCAACACCTCTCCATGTCTGGTATTTGTGGAATTTGATAAGCCACCCACTTTGCTCCCTCCCCATTCTTGTTATGTCTGTCCTCAGCCTTCTTAATCTTTTATCCCCACCCTGCTTTACTCAGTCTCCAAAGGCAGGCATTCATTGTTAATTAACTGCTGAAACAGTGGAAGTAGCTTGGTTCATGGGATTGAGATGGGAATGGAGCTTTAGGTCTGAGTTTAAACTGTTTTGAAAGGCCTAAAAGGCATATTTTCTCACTTAGGAGGAGTGAGGGAGGCAGGAAGGGGTAATATAGAAGAGAGGGAGAGTTAAGGAATGCAACTGGAAAACCTCAAACCGGTAAATTGAGACACATGTCTTAATCAGTTTGAATGATAAGGATTTTTGAAAAATCAAAGGTTCTGGTGTTTCTGGTACTTATGTGCTGTCAGATGTAAATACTTGCCTTGTATAAAGTTTCTGGGCCAGAAATTGGTCTCAATCAGAGTGGTGTAAATCTGGAATTATTCAGGATTAGTAAACACTGCCTTCATATAGGAATTATGATGGCATAACAAATTAGCTGTCTCTTATCATGCTGGTTTATCAAAGAGCATTTAAAATTGCAAGAATGGTGAAAACAAAGAAATTGTTAAAAGCTACTGCCCACTAATTTTCAGTGAATGTATGCTAAATATCTTGCCTGGAACCTTTAGCAGTGGATGGATAAATTACTATATTCCTTCCACACACAGAAGTTTCCACCTGCCTGTGTTGTCTTAACTCACAGAGTGTGTTTTCTTTTATTGACAAAATGAAGACATTAATAAGTGTTCAGATTCCATCCCTACACGTATAAGCTGAGTACTGGATAATTGAAATGCTACCCCTATCTGATTATTCCTGTTAAATATGCTTGATCCAGTGGAATGGTTCAGATTGTGACTCAAGGCTGTCCTTGCTAATTTTAGATGCTGATCTTGGTAAGAAACATTCTCAAGACTTGAGGGGATGATATTTCTGTTCTGGATGTTGAGGTTGTAGCTGCACCCACAGTAACAGCAGTGGCTCAATATTGCCATTGTATTCTGCCTAATTAGAACATGATCTGTAGTTGTCCCCAGAAATCCATACTTCAGTTTATTTAGGTCTAATGTAACATTAATAACTCTTCCAGGGAGTATCCTGCAGTGTTGCAAATACGTTTAGCCTGTGTTGATCAGAAGTGAAAGCATTTCATTCCATAAAGAAATTAGGAGCTCTACTGTTGTCAAATTCAACAGTTAAATGAAGCAGAAACTTAGTTCAAAGGCCAACTCCTGTAAGCATTTTCCTTTGCAACATTTCGAGAAGCAATGCTTCCCTTTTGGGATTGTCCAGGAGAATATGCCTATAAACTAAATGCCATGTCTTCTTAACAAAGACAAATATTTCATGTCTAGGAAAAAATCTGGAGTGTGTAAGTTCAGCAACACAAAAGCTGAGAATTTATTCAAAGGATTTTTTGCTGTACTATCTGTCCTGCAGGAGGGCTCGGATATGGGGAGTCCAAATCTTTCCTGTAAAGTGATGATTTTGTGATTTCACATGATAGAATGAGGGATTCTCCTTCAGTTCTCTCCCTAAGGCCAGGTATGTCAGTCCTACAAACTCCTGGACACACCAAAGAAATAAGATTTGGAAGGAGAGGAACAGGTTTCCAAGAGCTGTGGCTGCTCTGTCCCTGGAAGTGTTCAAGGCGAAGTTGGATGGGGTTCTGAGCACCCTGGGATAGTGGAAAGGGTTGGAAGTAGATTATCTTTAAGGTCCCTTCAGGCATAAACCACTCCATGACTCTCTGAGAGCAGCTCACAGAGGCCTCTGGTCTCTCTGGTCTCTGCTGCTGTGGGTCACAGCAAAACTTCCCCAAGCAGCAAAACTTCCCCCAAACCACTGCCTGCTTTTCCTTCTACCCTCCAGCTTCCTCCTTCTCTGATGCAAGCGTGGAGTACAATACCTGTGAGGATCCAGACATTGCAGAAATTGTGAATAACAATCACCAGCACAGGAGTGAAGGGAGAGAGGGAAAAGGAAAGGGATTTCTGGCTCCTGCCTCCCTGGAATCTTGGGTGTTCTGCGAGCCTCCTTCAGATGTGCTAATAAGCAGCGAGACGCTGAACTCGAAGCACCCCAGATTTAAATATTTTGACCCACGAGCGCAGATGCAGCAGATACTCGGGAGGAACTTATCTGCGAGTCTTTTCTCAGGTGAGCAGCAGCTCCCTACCCTGGAGGGGCCGTGGGGTTGCTTTGCCCACGGCTGCTCTCAGATCCCGGCGCTTTTCCTGTCTGCGAGGGAGCCGAGGCTTATCGGCAGCATCTGAAATATCCCTAGGTTCTACCGGGATCTCTTCGCCAATCGTGAGAGTGTTTTTAATCACTCCGAACAGGAAATAGCATGCTGCATTTAAATACTGTATATAATTATCATGGGAAATATAATTAGGAAGAGTAATTAAATGGGCTTGACTGCATATCAGGCTGTTTCTTGATTTTTCACTCAATCCAGCTGTTTCTCACAGGCTCTTTACTTTGAGTACTGGTGGTCTGTGACAGAACCTCTGCGCAGAATGGAGGAAGAATTACTTCTTTAAAGGCTGTTCATTTAATCTAACTAGACCAATTTATTTAAACGCAATCATGACATTTTCCAACACAGCCTCCTTTACTTTTTATTTTAGATGCTTCATTTCGGAATGTCTAGATTCATCCAAAATACTCCAGTTTGAAGGTTTTATAAAAGCCACTTTCATACAAAGTCACTGGTGGCACAGGCTTGCCGTTTATTATGTGTTTGTTTAATGTGTTGCACAATGTGGACCTAATTCTTGATTGGATTTTTTTAAAGTGCTACCAGTATATAAAAAAAAATATTAAGAGTGATAAAACAAGTGTAGTTCATTACTCAGTTTCTGCTCAGAATGGAAGAATTCTGACTTACTGGAGAAAATATTTTGTCTTTCCTTCAATAAAGCCATAATACTGCAAGAGTGGGAAACGTTGGCAAGGATTTGTTGAGAAAATGTGTAATTTTTAGTGTACTTCCACACTAAAAATTGGCCCTTTTTTGTCCCAGTGGACAAAAATCTTTGGTTTGGGTCATGCAGGGGGCTGAAGAACTTTGCTGCTAATGGAAGAGGCAAATCCATGCTCTCCCTTTCCTGAGCAGGACACAACACTCAGGCCAGGGCTGGTGCTCCTATGACCCCTTAGCAAGCTGATTCAGCTCTCTATGCCAGCAAATACCTAAACACCCTATTTTAATTTTTTTTTCCTCCTGTGGTGCCTGAGAGAGCTGAATTAGCTCCCAAAGGGATCAGATGAGCACTGGTTTCAACACCAGGGGCACACAGGTTTATCCATGATGGAGTGGGGGACTTCCCCACTCCCTTTCAGCAGGAGCAGGCGCCTCGATGGACCCAGCACTCTCATCTGACTCTGCTTATCACTGCAGTCATGTGGTGGAGGGAAAGGCTATCTGGAGATTGTGGTATGGCATCTCCACAGCCAGGAATATTTGAGATGTTCCCATCCCACCAGCGGGCTTTGTTGAGTGACACTAATTCTTAAAGCAAAAGAAAACCCATTGCTCAGGATTTTCTGCTTAGTGACAGTTTTTCTTGGACCGTGCTCACAGCCCTTTTTGGATGTGTAGGATTTCATTACATGTGCAAAAGCAGCAGCAGAAAATGCATTTTAAAATTCTCCAAGTCTCAAAAGCCATGCTCCCTGCAGGAGCCAACTGTGTCCTTTTTCCAGAGAAAGAGGGGTTAAAGTAGCAAACAGATTCCTCATGGTCACTGGAGGAGCCAGGACTATACATTTATAAACCATCTTCTCCAAACCAACAGGCTGTGCAGTAATCTCTGAGCTTTAACAAACATTAAATACTTTATGTCTTACTGAACGTAACATAGAGAAATTGAAGAATCTATGGCTGACTTAAGTACTTCATACCAAAATGCCTAAAGCTAATTTCCAAGGTGATAGAAAAGTCAAAGTTTAATTTGTAGGCATAGTGAAAGGATTTTGCTATCTTATTTCTTCATGATAAAAGCTACAAATGCTTTTGCATTCCAAATGTGAAGAATTGACTTAAACAGAAGCAGCAAAATCAATAGAAAGTTTCTCCTGATTCAGAGATGTCAGAGCTTTCTCAAAATGTGACTCAAGTCAGCATTTCCTGAAGTCTAGGGAGAGAAGCTGGCTGTGCACTGTACAGATAATTAGCTGAAGAGGACATGGCTGATGCTGAGAATTTCATTCAGAGCCAGAGATGCCTGGCTGACCTGAGAACCACACAGTAGCAAATGGTAGTGAAGAGAATTTGGGGCCCTCTAATTTGCCCAGTGTCCAAAATGCCAAACCCCAAATTCCACAGTTCCTTCTCTAAGCATACAGTAGAACTAGTCAAAACAGTTATAAATACATTTCCCCTGTATCTGCACATTCCATAAATAGTACAAATATAATTTTATAGCAATAACAGACTGGAACAGAGGGATTATCTGCTTGGATTCAGATACTTGTACAGTTTAACGTCTGCCATTAGAGTTTGAACTCTAAAAAAATTATTAATATGAATAAATTCTTGCTTTTTCAACACAGCCATGTGGAACAAGATCCTTGTTTGTTTCATGAACAGGAAGAAAACAAAACTTCTGAAGAGCAGGGATCATCCTGCTTCCCCTGAAACCAGTGATAATGTTGTCTCTGACTTTGTAGAAAGGATGGCAGCACCCTCTTTTATACACTTCTAAAATTACTTTGTCTCTGCTTTTTGTTGTATTTTCTTTATTTCTTGATAAATAATTCCATAATGTTTTTTGAGTTTACTCCTTTGTAAAGAGTTGTACCAGGTTAGGTCTTTTCAGGTTCTGAGAAACCAGGGAAATTAATTTCACTCGAGACTGTGTCCATTGACATTGCAGAGAGAGATACCAATGTTGCCAAACTTTCCTGAAGGAATAAAGGGAAGACAACCACAGCAGAGGGAACAGCAGATCTTTCATGCCCTTAGAGGGATCCTGGTAATCTCAGTGCCTTCTGAGGAGGACACCAGCATGTTTCAGTGACCAAAGTGAGACAGAGCAACAGTCCAGCCATTCACCAACCCAACTGACTTAAAAATATTGGCTCGTGGAGGAGTAGAACACTAGATAGATGTGGAATAGCTTGTCCACTGTGGCCATACATTTTATTTTATGTTTGAGTGAGGTATGTGTAGCACACTTGGCCAGCATCCATCCTTCCTACTTGATTATCCTCCAAAGCCATCAGTTACTTTTCTGCTCCCTTCGGTAGGAGCTGGATGGAGTTTTTCCTGGCAGTTTCTAGCAACCATTTTATGTGTCTTCTCTCAGTGTTAAGTTAGTGCTAAATTGGAATTAAATAGACAAGGACAAAATCTGCCCAGTAAGAGAAACTCTGTATTTTCAGCAGCTTCGTGATGAAGATGATGAGGCTGAGGCTGGTTTTATGTACAAGGGCTGAGATTGAAGCCATCCATTTCTGAGCTGGTTCAAAGTTCCTTGGTGTCCATGGCAAAGGTAATCCTAAGATGGAAAGAAGTAACACTTGTGTAGAGTGTAAAAACAACGCTCTTTTTTTGCCCCACCTTGTTAAAAAGGGCAAAAATACAAAAAACATTTTGTGGAGTAATAAAAATTGTATCCTAATATATTTAATCTGTGGGGCCAGCCGCATAAAATTATTTCCTGAGATACTGCCAGAGCTAAAGTAGCGCAAAACTTTATGAGACAAACAAGTGTATTATTAGTGTTATTATGAATTGAGTTTAAAATGTATGTCAGTTATTTCAAATCACAGCAATTATTTCTTTAAATAATCGAGTTAATTTAAGCTTAATCATCTATTTGAGGGAATTAGCAATATATATTTCTAAGAAAAAAATGTAAGACATGGGAACAGGTGTTTCCCTGGAATCCCTTAAAACAATTTCCTGGTTTTTCGTGTGTCTGTCCCTTACTTCTATTCATAAAACTGGTCATCTTAGGGGAATAATAAAAAATTCTTATGCATTCAGACGTTCCTGCATCATCCTGCAGACATACTGTAATGATGGAGCCAGTGGATTTTGGGCTTTTCGCACGCAAGAAGCTTTTTTGCCACTGAAGCAGTTTTTTGTCTCTGTGGTGTGTGTGGTGACACCATGCTCTCTGTGCAGGCATGACAAATCTCTCTCTGCCTGGGCAGAGCACAGACAAGGTTTTGGCGTATTTCTTACCCAAGGGACAAATAAACTGGGAGGATTGGACCCGGCATTTTCAACGGTGTAACGGGAATGCCCCCACGAACAGGAAGGAAGCAGGGAGGGATGGAGCTCCCGCGGGGGCCATCTCTGCTCGCGGGGTGCATGGGACAGGGGCTTATTTCCCGACATCCGCACTTCCTCCGGCAGGCGCGGCCGGGGAAAGCATCCCGAGCCTGACACCAGAACAGCCACCCCCGCCCCTAATCCCAGAGCCGTGCTGCACCGCCGGGGCCCGGGAAGCCGCAAGGGAAGGGATGCAGGGAAGGACGAGCGGGACAGCGACGGGACGGGATAGAGACGGCACGGGACGAGGACAGAGCAGCGAGCGGTGGGATGGGACCAAGATGGGACAGGACAGGGATGAGTCGGGACAGCGACGGGACAGGACCACAATTGGAACCAGGATGGGACAGAGATAAGACGGGACATAGACGGGATAGGACAAGCATAGGACCGGACAGAGTCGGGACAGGACAGCTGGAGGCTCGAGAGAGTAGAGGCAAAAGAGGGAGAGAGAAGGACGGGAGAAGGACAGGACCAGCCCGGGACAGAGAAGGAACAGGGCCAGAACGGGACAAAGAAGGACAGGGCCAGAACGGGACAGAGAAGGGCCAGGGCCAGAACGGGACAGAGAAGGGACAGGGCCAGCCCGGGACAGAGAAGGGACAGGGCCAGCCCGGGACAGAGAAGGGACAGGGCCAGCCCGGGACAGAGAAGGGACAGGGCCAGCCCGGGACAGAGAAGGGACAGGGCCAGCCCGGGACAGAGAAGGGACAGGGCCAGCCCGGGACAGAGAAGGGACAGGGCCAGCCCGGGACAGAGAAGGGACAGGGCCAGCCCGGGACAGAGAAGGGACAGGGCCAGCCCGGGACAGAGAAGGGACAGGGCCAGCCCGGGACAGAGAAGGGACAGGGCCAGCCCGGGACAGAGAAGGGACAGGGCCAGAACGGGACAGGACGGAGGCGGTGGGGGAGCACCACCCGCGGCGCTCGCTGATTGGCCAGTGTCGCGGCCGGCGCAGCCAATGGGAAGGCGCGGCAGCCCGGCCATTCATGAGCCCGCTCTCCCGGCTTCGGCCCCGCCGCCGCCGCGCTCGGCCGGGCTCAGTTCGGCTGGGCTCGGCTGGGATCGGCTCGGCTCGGCCCGGTTGGGCTCGGCTCGGCTCAGCCCAGCCCGGCTGAGCTCAGCTTGACGCAGCCAGAGGCTCCGAGCAGCGTGAGTCCTGCGGGGCCGCCCCTTAGTGCGGCTGGAAGCGGAGTTCTGGCCCTTCTCAGCCATGAAGTCATTATCCGGCGCTGATTGAAATCATCTGTTTTCAGTTCTATGACAAATTAATTCAACTTTCCTCTGACTCAGGGGCCTTCTGACTTTTGAAGCAGATTTTGTCTACACACTGTCTCCCAGACGAACACAATTTAATTTTCTAGGCTTTAAAGGATCCAGAAAGGCAATGAAAGAGGCATTTGTTCAGCAATAGCACTGCAAGTTCGACAAATATGGCACAAGAATAGAAGCCTATAAAATGTTGATTTTACTGCCGCTGATAACCAACTCCAAAACGTGTTAGATCCTGAGATGCACAGGACTGATAACACGGCAGGCCAGGAGTTGTTTTCTTTCAAGTATATTAAAAGAATACTCCTTAAATAACTGAGAAGGCTCTCAAAGGGCAGATTCGGGACAGTGCTGAGCCTGTGCTTGGTTGCTGTGCTGATTAAATAACTACTATTAAGTAGCTCCAGTTCATATGCTCCAGTTCAGTTTCATTTCATTTGGCTAAGCAGGAGCTGCAAGGTTCAGCTGGAGTCCAAATCCCTGCCGCTCCCAAGCCCTGAGCTCAGATTTATGATCCAGGCTCCCCAGTGGGATTTGTTGTTCCACCACCGTTCCATCTGCCCTGGAGAGCATTTAAAACTCACCTATCAAACACAATGAGACAAATTCTGCTTTCAGGTGCTTTAGTGCTACTGCCTGTGATTGTCATCTGGGCATATCCAGTGTTTGCAGTGGCAAGGCAGTCATGGGCAGGCCATGCCAGTCTTTGGGACTGATGGAGGAGCACTGAGGGGTCAGACTGCCATACACTTCACATTTTTCAGTTATACCTGTTGATTTTCCTTGTTATAAAAGCACTAAAGCACTTCATTAACGCTGGGGGCTTCTGTTCTCATTTACTGGGGTAGATTTGAGCACATACTCATGTTCTTTGCTGAAAACGGAATGAACAAAGCCTGCTGTTTTTCTTGGCTCATCTGAGTTCTTGTTTAATTTTCTCTCCCACTCCCCATCCACTCTAAAATCCGAATGATTTGTAAACATTAATTAATTAATCTCTGAAATAATCCCAGGAAATAAGGATGTTGTTTGTATGTATGTTCTTCATGTACCTAAGAAAACAATATGGAAAGAATTTTATGAGGCTATCAGCAACCAAATACAAATTTTGTCCCATATTTCAGCTGTGGTGGCCAGGACCTCAACTAGTTCTAACTTAATGCAGAATTTTCATCATGGGCTGACCCTACCACCATTTTTAGTTTTTCACCATCTAATTTGTACTTGCTGCTTTGAAAAGTCATCCCGAGAGAACTGAGCTAATTGAAAAATCCGTGTTCCACTGAAGTGCTAGAAAATAATTAAAATAGATACTAAAATCATAAAAATAGGTGCCTGATATTTCAGCACAAAACCTCAGATCCAAACATTCCCAAATGCCAAGGAATATGAAAGTGAATCCAGACTGTTTCAGGCTTTTTGAGGAATATCACAGAAAGGGAGGGTGATATTAGTCTGGGTCACCTCTTCCTATCCAATACTTTAATTTTATGTGCATTGGATGCATGGAACCCAGCTCTGTATTTTCACTTTCATTCAATTGTGGCAAATTCCAGGTGCAGGAGATTTTGTGTGTTTTTCAGACAGATTTCCCACTGACCTTAAAATTCTGCTGGTCGACTCCTACACTTAACTAAGAAGGAAGCACCGAGACCATTAAGTTGAGGAGTTATTCTTATGCCCTGGGTGAAAGCTGCTGCTGCTGCATGATCTTGAAGGTTTAAATGGGCATCTTTTACAATGCTTTATGCCAATACCTAGTTCTGAAGTGTGTGAAAAGACATTGAAATGTTCTTGATGATCCTGATGGGTCCCTCCCAACCCAGCACATTCTATGATTCTGAATAGAGAAGTCTTGTTTGTGTCAGTCGACAATAACCTGTTAGTCCTTCATAAGATTCCATCTGCTGCTGTGCAAACTTTTAGCTAATTTCTATTATCCCTGATTTTTCAAAGTATTTATCCATTATGCAACTGTACAACATAAATTTATAGTTTAGTGTCCCAGTTTTTAACACAGAGGAAAGTAAAGGTGTGTAATAAAGGTACATAAAGCCAATAGATATGACCCAAATACCACCCAAGGGTGGCAACTCAGAACAGGATGTGGAAAAAAAATGAAAAGCAGTTGAGGCCACCTCCAAACCATCTTCTTCCCTTCCTTCCAGGAATTCTGTGCTGGCCAACTCCAGGGAAGCACAACTCTAAAAATTGCAGTGAAGTCCTTGATAGCCAAGGTATTTTACAACAATAATTACTTTTAATTGTGAACTGTGTGTCGGAATATCTGTGAGGGAGCTGTGAGGGAGTGAGGAATGAGCAAAATTTTTGTAACTTTAAAAGAAATGTTTTCTGTCCTGCTTGCACAGGTTGTTAGTGCAGAATTTGGTCCAGTTTTATTACAGAAGCTATGGAACCAACTATTACAGGAAGGTGGGTTTTTTTCCATTAGCGTGTGCCTTCAGCTCTCTCTAAAACACCAGCAGAAAAACAGCCTCCTTAGGCCAAATCTGTCTTATCTTTATCACAATGGAATAGTCCCCCCAACTTCAGTGCAATTATTTAAGAGTAAGACAAGTGTCCTAAGTCTCCTGCAAAAAAAGAAATTGAAAGTACCCATGATTATTCCTCATGACATTGGCATTTCTGCAGCAAAACTTCAGTTTTCTAATCTAAACTGGGCAAAGTCCTCTTAGGGTGACAGATAATTAGGGGAATAAACTCAGAGAATCTTGTTCTTGCTTTTAAATAATTTCTCATCATTATTCTCCTTTTAATTTTGTTTATTTGCAAATGGAGCTTGTTCAGGAAGGCAAAGTGTTGATTAGCAGGCATTTAATGATGGAACAAAAATTGTTTTGCAGTGAAGGAGAAAGAACAGGAGTTTAACTTGTAAAGATTAAATCATCCAAACAGGAAATTGAATCAGTCCCATGTAGTTTAGGTAGTCTGATTGCAATGGCAACGATGTAAATTACCAAGCAGCTTTTGCTGGCCTGAGCTGCTGTTGGCTTTCCCTTCCTCCTGACTGCTCCTAGGTGTCCTCGCCTGCCTGAGCCATTCCTCTCCCATCTGGATCAAGCCCCTGAGCTGCCTTCAGGGCAAATTTGGCTGGGGGAGAACTGCTAGCAGCTGCTTGCATTGCTTAGTCACCACTGCCACCAAGAACCACTGCCTGAGAGAGCTGGAAAATGTTTGCAACGTGTATTTACAAACAATTTCTGCTCAGATTTTGTCCACCAATAGCATTTGTCAAACAATTTAGAGCAGGAAGTAAATATAGATAAATAGATTCTCTTTTGACCAGGGAAAGCAGATTTCATATTGTCTAATATGGCTAATCATGCTGCCATAATATTAAATAAAGGCAATACAACTGAGATTGTATGGCACTTTTTTTGCTTTTTTTATCTTTCTTGCTTGGGCCTATTCTGATGATGGATTATGTCAGTTAAACATTTTAGGAAACAGAAGCCACTTCTTTATAGGAACTTAGCAGCAGAACTCCCAGCTAAACCACAGACAGTCCGTGTTTGAATGGGTGCTGATGCCAGCCTTGGATGAATGACTTTTAAAAGCAGCATCACATAAATGTGTCTGAATAAAATAGGATCAGGTTGAAGCCGTTTCTGAGACTTGAGTGAATGACCTTTCTTGCTGTTGTCATTCACAAATTTTTGGCTGACTCTCCCCTGACCACTGCATTTCAGTTCCATGCACCCCTGTACTTACCAATTTCAGTCAAGAGCAGAAGCAGAAGTAATAAAATACCACAAGAAAAGCTATTCTCATGATATTTCCGCTGCTACTGGATGCAGCACCAACAGGAAATCTCATGGGAAAGACTGTCCCTTCACAGTTTCCAGGCCCAACTTTGGAAACCCAAGTGATTTGATAGGAATGAAAAGCGAATAAGCATTCCCCAGCTTGGGTGATTAAAACTTCTCCCAGCATTTCTGGCTCAGTCCCTTCCACGACAAGGTGCACAAGCCTCTTGACAATGGTATGCACAGAGAAAACTGTGCATGGCTCACAATAGTCTGACCCTTCCTTTCTATCCAGTTACATGAAATGAAGGGACATGCAGGCCTGCAGCCTTCTTTCTTCTAAAATGACTTCTTGAGAGCTCCCCGTGCCTCAGGATTGCAGACTTGACCTCTGCACATGTCTGATGATGATGATGATTTGCAGAAAGGAGGATGTCCTCCTTCCATTTCAGCCTGCTTCAGGAGGATTCCCAGTCTCCCAAGAGACTAAGAAGGTAGAGAGGGAAAAGAGCAAGGAAAAAAGGGACATTCAGGTGATTCTCCTCTTCCCTGCTATTCCCCCCACTCCTCACTGCTTTGAGTCTTGCTTACCTTATGCAGGAATGGAAGGAGCTATACCTATTTTGCCCTAAATGTTACGTTTTGGACCGTAGTTCAAGCAGTTTGGCCACTTGCTTGTAATGTTTACCACCATTTCCAAGTCCAAAAATTGCCATCTAGTCCTCAGCCCACATGAGGGGGATCTTTCCTTCGGCAGGGCAGCAAAGGAGGCCCACAGTGGTCACAGATCTTGGGAGTTCCCTGCGATCCTGCAATGTTTTGCAGCAGCTCTGCTGCTCAGCCAGCTGATGGACACACACACACACTGGCAGAGATGATGACTCAGAAGTAAACACTTCCTGAAGTGTCATTCTCTCTCTCTCTCTCTCTCCCCCCTCCCAGAACACATGCCTTCCCTCCTCTGTAACTGATACAACAGCCCTGGCCCTCCAGCTACAATATCAGATTGCATTTGCAACTTTGGCAGTTGAAAAATCCTTGTCATAGTCATCTGCTTCAGCACCCAGTCTCCAGCCCAGTTGAGTGTGTGCCTCTTTGTTCTCCTCACATGCAGCTGGGATGCAGGTCTCCAGTGATGTCTGATACTCAGAGCTTTCAGGGATGGAATGCAATCACTTGAAACTGTTTGGTTTGTCACTTTTGGATTTGCTGCACAAGGCTCTATCAATACAAATAGGCCTGTTTATAATATTCATGAGACAGTGGAAGAAATTCCTCTGATGTCGGCATAATGCAGCAAGCAGACTCCTTGATTATTAACATACTGGTTGTGTACTCTTACTTCAGATGTTAGCTCAACACTGGGGAGACAAAGCTGGGGGAATAAAAAATGCAAGACGCATGACATGCTTGGGATTTGGTCAGCAAAACTGGAAAAAATATTTACATGGTTAGGTCGTGGGTTTTATGTAATTATTTCTTTTATGTAATATTTGGAGAAGCTGCTGAATTTTCAGTTCTTATCCCAATGAAGCCACACCTCTGAGCACTGGAGCAATCACTGCAGGAGAGGGAGTGGGAGAAACACATCCCCATCCCTTCTTAATCCTCCCATTGATGTGCTCATTAGTGTTGGCACAGATCTCTGCAAGACAAGATGCATCTTGTCCCTCCCTCAGCCTTACCTTATGCTCAGCATCCATAGGAACTTCCAGCCGGGAGCCAGGATGCTCCAGTGGTCTTCCTGGCCCCTGTTGGTGGCTGCTGCATGCACCAAACCCTCTCACCACGTGTGTCTAAGCAGATATTCACTGCCAACCCTCAAACAATGCTGCAGAGGAAGGAATCCTGCATTGCTGAATTGTGCATGAAAACATTCCCTGGAATATGAGTCTTAGCAGTCAAGGTGCTATGTTGTCTGACCAGCAATGACTTCGGTGAGCATCAGCTCCTGCATCCTGTCTTACCCATTATTTGCAATACTTTCATTTATTAGCAAAGCCTTTTTGATACCTTAGTCATAGAAAATACAGCAGATTTTTTTTTTTCTTACTCGGTGTTTTCATCCCTCGGATGTTATATCTTCTCTTCATTTACTGTTTGTTATTTTGGTGGAGGAACTTTCACTTTTGGTTGGTTTCAGAGCCCACTCTGCATATCCTCTGGATGGGCTGAAGTACAGTAGATAGGACATTAACTTGTATTAATAAGGAAATTTAGAATCCAAATAGAACTTGTTTTGTTGCCCAACAGTGAGTCATTGTCCTTCTTTTCTTTTTAGCCAACAGCAGATTCAGAAGCTATGAGACAGCTTCCTGCAGATAAGAGATAAATTGAAGGGAAACCAGAAAAGATGGCAAAAAGATGATGGTCAAGCTGCAAGATATAATTTCCTCCGAAGGCTCTACATGCTAGTTAACCATTCCAAGCATATTTTCAACAGCATTTAGGGATTTCCTCATAAAAATAAACTTCCTCCCATGCTACCTTCATTTTTGATAACCAGTATTATAGTCTGACATAAGAGTCAGGGTTAAAAAGCCGTAATATTGGGCTGTGTGTGTATTTATGCATAAGTGTGTGCACACTCACACAATTGAGGCAGTGCCAGTATTACTCTGGAATTTTAATGCCTGATCCAAAGTCCTCTGTAGTCAGCAAGAGATCTTATGTTCACTTCAATAGTAGCAGTATTGAGCCTCTGTCCCTCTGCATCCAGATTTTTTCATTTATGCCTTATGACTTGTTTATAACAAACTACAGATGGGTTTGAGTCATGAAGTTCGAAGTACTCAGTTTGGAGGCTTTGCTTTGGGTCTGTCCCTTTAATGTACTGCTTATTCCAGACCTTCCTTTTAAAGAGGAAAATATTGTCAGAATGAAAGTGTATGTGCAAGAAACAAAATTCTCATTTCCTTCCCCTTGAGGTTTTTTTTCCCTCTTTTGAACCTGATTTCTTAACCAGGCGATTAGTTTTAGGACTGAATTGAATGCAAACTTGTCATACCAGATTTGCAGTCCTTTCTGTTTCAAGTGCTATCAATTATTTTCTAACTAGATGCTCCTGTGGGATCATCTGTCACTAAGAACAAATTTGAACACAATGGGTTGCTTCCTATTTCCAAAAGAATCTGAAGATTTTCAAAGCTTGACAGGCAGCTCCATTTTTAAGATGAAACAGATAAGTTAAGTTTCCCCGGTAGGAGCTTTTGAACACAAGCAGATAAAGGAAGTATTGTTTCCAAAGAGGGGATGCCATTTGTAGTGCAAATTCACCCTTATAAAGAACAGACTGCAGTTGCTTTAAACACACAGTCAAATACATTTGCACTGCAGAGGTAATAAAATACTTACAAGTCTTTTCTAATATTTCTGTAGACCCTGCACTTACAAATTTAGCTTCCTTTTTTTTAATGACAAAGTAAACTCAGTAAACCATTAAAAAGATCAGTAGATGCTATAATGTAGCTGTTGTGTAGATCAAATACATGAGGTGCTGATTTTATAATTGGATTCATCGACAATCAGCTAGAAGTTAAATTTGTGTTGCTTTGTTTTTGAAGATGCTTCATCTATTGTATGCCCTGGTAATTACTTGTGTATGTCACACATGGAGTTCAATTGCACATTATTTTAGGCATGTCACAACTGATAAGTGCCACCAATTTCAAGTCTAAGGCAGCAGTAACTTTATTTTGTAGAAGTTATGGGGTATTGTGGTGCCACCTTCATGCAAAGAAATGTCGAAGTGCCATTGAATGTGCACTTAAGAAATAAAAGAAAAAATATTTTGAGAGATTATGCTGGATTAATGGTCCAGAGGTCTGAAGTATTGCAGTTGTCCACAGAGGAGACTCACTGTATCTACTGGGAAGACTCATTGCTTAATTCAGGAGGGAAAATTGTCCTTTCAGCCCTTCTCTGTTTGCAAAGCCAGTCCTGGCCATTTGTGGTGTCAAGAAAGATCCCATCTAATGCCAGGTTGTGGTTGGTCTGTTATGTATGAAGAGGGTAAAGAACACAAGGCAAAGCCCTGAGTTATTCAGGTGGCTGATCAAATGCCCAGTGACTTCAGGAATTAGTCATATGCTGCTACATCTGCTTTTGTTACCAGTGTCTTGCTGAATGAAAGATTTGCCACAGTACGCGGGAGGTCCTGAGTTCCAGTGTGAAAACTGGCTGAAAGAGAATTCTTCCTCCCTCAAAAATATGAATCCATCATAACAGGAAATATGAAATAACATGACTGCTTGTTTTTGCCATTTATAGTCAGTGGGATATTTTGAACTGTCTCATCTTGAAAATTTTCAGTGAAAACCGATATTGAGGGAGATAAAATTTCATTCAGAACCACTGCAGTTGGGGAAAACACCAAGGAATGGTAAATATTCTCAGACAGGAAAGTACTGTACAACCTGAGCTGCCTGAGCAACTCAAAGCTGCCTTTGCACTGATGGATTGTACCCAGAATGGATCAAAAGGAGAAATTTTGGCCATGAGGGCAATTCATGCAATCTACCAATGGGGAAAAAGCAATGTTATTTCCACTTGCAAAATCACAGGCCTTCATTGCCACACTTTGACAATCACCAAATTAGAATCAGGTGTTAATTAGCACTTGTGCTTGGCAAGCTAACTTTATTGAAAACATATTGAGGCTTGGTCAGACTTTTGATTATTTTGGCTCTGAAACCTGGTTTACATTGATTTAATCATTAGAATACCCTCTTCTAAGGCTTTCAAATGATGCAATTAAGTGCAAATACCACATCTCCTGCACAGCAACAGGAGAAGTTATGACAAAGAAGCAACAGAACAGTTATGACAAAGCCAGAAGACAGCAATAAGTGCAATTTTTCACCTTTTAATTGGGTCTAATCTTGTAGGAAATCACGTGTCAAATATTAATATGTATATATTGCTTGTTCATTACTTTACTCATACACTGTAATTCTCGCACATCTCTGTATCATGTTAAAATGTTTTCTAAATGAAATATTTCTAAATGAAAAATACAGTGTTTATTGTATGGAAACATGACAGTCCTTACTCAATTTGTAATTCCAGCCATTTACAGAAAAATCTCAGTCTTATGGTTGCATCCAGGGAGCAAACAGAGGCTGTGGCACAAATGTTATACAAATGTGGCAGCATCTACCAGAATTCCTGACCTATTCTCAAAACTTCTATTCTGAAATAAGTTATTTAGGTTATTTCCTTTTGAAAGCTGCTCATCCACTTAGCCATGTGTCCTCTTCTGCTTTGCAGCAGTACTTCAGAGAACTTGTTTGCACATTTTTGTCATGCACATTATTGTGCCTGTTTAGAACAATTTGCTAATAAATTAAACCTACCTTTTAATTAGCTTTTTTCCCCCATTTCTAGTTGTCAATACTAGGATACAAAAGTAAATTAACAATGAGGCTTTATCTACAATTAAAAAAGCTTCTGCATGCTTGATGTGATAGTGAGTAATAATTTGGTGTAGTCAGGTTTTTGTATGAGTTGAATCAAGTAGCAAATAATGTAGGAAAATCAATGTTCTTACTTCTAGAATTATGCTGGGTCATATATTGTTCATTGTTACACTTCAATGACGGTTTTGAGTCAGATAGGAAGGGCTTCTGTAACTTTTCCTCACCCTGAGTAGTACCTTATTCACCAGGTAAGTGGGTACCTTACTTCCAATTAGCCCAATGACAGCAGCATCCCGCTAGAGCTGAGCTGTCAGGATCCCACTCTGTCCTTGTTTGTAACTTCATTCCCATATGAGCAAAGAAAAACACACTGATGAGAGGAAGCAATTTCTCTAAGGAAGGCTAAATCTTTTATTTCCCCCTCCTCCATGAATAGCTGTACAATGGTGATTTTTATCAGATGAGTCATCTACCAGGTTTCATGAATCAATGCTCATGTTGTGGATCCATTAGGGGTTTGTACTTCTCTCCATGACAATGAACTTGGAGGGAGTCATGCAGAGGCAGCTGCTTAGATCAAGTGGCAGTGTCTGTCCACTCCTCAGGCTGTAGCCAAAATCAACAGAGTGTCTTTACAGTTGATCTAGGGAATGCTGTTACAAATATGGGATGTTTGCACTAATGACTTAGTCAAATACATCTGGAGCCCTTTTCCCTGTAGAAATGAAACTGATGTAATAACACAGCACAGTCTCCTTATTGTGTAAATCATGAGGCAGAAGGCTGAGGGCATTCAAAGCAAATTGAGGAAAGCTGAAGATTTGCTCAAATAATTTCCCATTTTTACCCCATGTAAGATCTTGCAGATGGCAGGAAGGAATAGAAAAAGCAGCAACCTCCTGATTTCCAAATGTGAGACAGCTCTCATCTCACGTCAGTAAGATTTTACACCACTGGAAACCTGGAGCTTTCCACAGCAGAAGCATATGGATACATTGTAAGAAAATCAACCCAGACTTTATCTACACATCCTGTGTATAGAAAATAAAGAAATAACATAGGTTGTCACTTGTGATGGGATTTTTGGAGGCATGAATTTGTCTTACAGACATAATCTGGTTTTGAGCCCAGGAAATCTCTCTAGCTTGCAAATAGAAATTTCCATCTTTTTACACTAACTGAAACTTGGATGCAGTGAAAAAATGGGAAAGAATCTTACACTAACTGAAACTTGGATGCAATGAAAAAATGGGAAAGAATCAACTAGAACATTTTCTGCAATTTTTGGTTAATCGTGCAGTATTCATCTTTACTTAACATAAAGTTCATGGTCAAGCCTCATGCTTATTTTGTTCAAGGCATTTGGGATCATGATGTGTTTGGGATCATTTTTCTTCAATGATTTGTTTTTTCTATGACATTCAGAATGTATCATCATAGATGAATGTAAAGCTTTATGGATTGCTGCTTCTGGATGAGGTAAAAATGAACCTTGGTGCCATTTCCTTTCGCCCTTAGCAAAGCCAGTGCTCTGTCACAAAAAATAGCTTTACTTTTCTGGCACAACATGGTTTTCCTAAATAGAGGAAGCAGATCTTTGCAAGAGGCAACATTTTTGAGGGCATGACTCAAAGTTCTCTGGGGAGTGCACACCATGGCAGGGCTCTCCACCCTCTGCCTGGCTGTCAAGGTCCACCCTCTTACATTTTATTTTCTGCAAGAGGAAGGGATGTAGGAGGTCATAGTGCATCACTGCTTGGTGCCCTGCTGAAAGAGCTCAAATACTTCAGGCCTGAGTGCATGTAAAGATTCACATAAATGAGAACAAAGAGGAGTTGCCTCTAGACTTTGAGGTTTGATGCAGAAAACTCATTATAGTGTTCTCCTGCACTCACTGCCCTGCTGAATGTGCAGAGGATGCTCTGTGGCTCATTGTTCATGGCTTAGGTATTGGTCAAGGCATCAACAGCTTTCACTAATTTCAAACCAATGTGACTTCTCTCATGGAAGAATACAATTTTTCACCTTTAAAATCTGCTTCACCCCCTGTTTTCAATTTATTTTCATTCTTTTTAATTTTCTTTCTCCTAATTAGCACAGTGAATCCCTGCTTTGGGGACCTGGAACTTCCAGTGCATGAAGGAAAACTATTTACATGAAAGAAAGCTATGGGGAGAGATCAAGAACCATGACTATAAGTAATAAAATGTAAATAGAGAAGGAAGAATTTTCATTCTTCACTTAAAAAGCCTAAGATTTCGTTTATCTTCTCAAACCCAGCAAATCAGCCCCCTGGCCCTAGTGATCTGCTTAGGGCTCCACCTGCCTACCCATATAAATTATCTAAATTTATATTAATCTAAATACTCTATATATAGAGTACACAAAAGCTCAAATATTACTGTGGCTGAAGGCTTGTTTGTGTGTCTTGCACTTTCTAATCCTACAACCTTCATTTATTCCAAGACCTCACAAACATTTTCTTCCAGCCTATGTGAAGTTTCACTTGTACAAACCTTATTGCTGTTGGAGTATTTTAATCTTTTCACTTCCTATGAGCCAGATTTACTGGGACAGTGTTTCCCCTAATGTGGATCTTTAGTCTTGAATGTTTGTGTGGATTGCAATTGTTCTTCCCACGGGTGCAAAATCCTTTCTCTGTACTGATAGAATTTATTTTCTCTTGGAAGATGTCCTTTTTACACCCCCTGGTTCATGAGCTGGTTGCAAAGCTACAAATTTGCTATAAAACTCCTTTTAAGGTGCAGAGCTGCTAGAAATTTGTAGAATAATAGAGACTCTTTCATCCTTTGTATTTAAACATGCAATTTGCTTTAATGGGATCTGATCAGCCATTAAAACTCACTTTGTGTTTTATGTGTCTAACAAAAAACACACTTGTCCAAATAAAACAGACTACATGCAAGGCTACAATATAACTATTTATGTTTAACGTATAATGAGGTTCTGCAGAGCTGCTTTTGTCCAGAGGGGTTTAAGAGCCCTGTCCCAACACCACCAGTGGAAGGTGAAGGAAGCCCTGTGGAATTAAAGCTGCAGCACAGCACCATGCAGGTGTAAGGTAGGGTTTTTGGTAGTATTTTGAGTTGGCAGTCCCAAAGAGGGGGTTCAATTCCCACAACAGGGGTGCTCCATCACCTTTGTGTGGAATCCATAATGCTGGATGTCTCTGCTATGGCAATGGGAAAGAAGAAGTTCTCAGGGTTCAAGGCTTGGCTAAAAGACACAATAAATTTGAAGGCTGACTGTTTCCTTTTAAAACAGACTGATTTGACATAGAGTTGCCTTTTTTTAATGGTCAAAATGCAATTTCTTGTACAGTTCTGTTTGTTTTGCTTAAGCATGCAAAGTTTTAGTTGGTTGAAGGCATTGAGAAGGCATCAAGCCACAAGGCCGAGTATCCTGGCTTGTGGTTCAAAAGGCCTTTCCACAGGTAGCACTTTGCTAAAAATTCCATCCAGTTTGCTTTTCTCAAGATAATTTGTTTTTGTCCCTTCTGGCTTTGTGTTCAGCCTTTTTTTTTGTCCCTAATGCCCAATTGTTTTCTCTTGCTTTTTTTCCCCTCAAACCCACAAAAACTCATCAGCTACTAAATCTACTGAACTAGGAGTCTGTATGTATATGTTGGAGCTACCATGGTTTCAACTCTCAGATCCTGGAGGACATTATGGACATATGCATTAGTGGAAAACCAAGAAATTAACTATAAGAGACACTTCAAAGACGTTTTCAGACTTTGCAACTAAGATCTGATTACTTCTTTGATATCAATATTTCTCTATAAATGTTGATTCCTTTGCTGTCATGAACATCCTAAAATAAAACCATCAAAATAGAAGCTGATTTTGGAAATACAGAGATCAAAACCTCACGATTTTTAGTTTAAAGGTTCTTCTGTGCATTGCATTTGTTATATCAGAGCTGAAGATGAAAATTTAACAACTTATCAAAACCGGGAGGTACATTTTGATAACATTTTCATCCTTTTAAGTAGTGATTTTTTTTTTTTTGCTGAAAGCTTCATGCATTATTTCAAGGAAAAGAAGCATTTGATTGTTTTTTGTGTTTGAAATATCTTGTGACCATAAACACCCCAACCTTTCCTGTCAGTTCAGCCAGGACTGCAACCCATTTAGTCCTCACAATTCTTAAAATTATAGTGAAAACCCCAAACTCTTGGTTTTTACATGCATATATGTTTAATGCTAAGGATTAGATCTGTGTAACGAGTTTTCAGAGAATATTTTACCATTGTTGTCATGAAAACTTGAACATACCAGATTTGTCTTCTTTTTCAAAGCCCAAATCTTTTGGCTGAAAAAATAATCCCAAGACCTCTAAAATATTCTGTGATCTTTCTAATTGGATACATTGACGTCTGCTGGAAAACAGATGTGATCAACTGCAGTCATCTGTGAACTGAAAAAAAATACAGCATGTTTTTTTTCAGGAAAACTTTATCAGTAACTCTACCTCCATCCAAGGCATAGATGTAATCAATAAATAAAAGGGTTGCCATTTGATGAGAAGGAGGAAATTCTATCTAAGTCAGTGACAGGGAAAGTGAAATGTGGTCACCCAGACTCCTTACAATTCAAAGCCAAGTCATGCCCACTTTAATTACTATGATGTATGTTCCTGTTCAGCTTTAATAGCCCTGCTTGTACGAGCAAAGGATCTCAATTGCCAGGATCACATTTGCTCCACTTTTTTCCTCTCTAGTTTGGAGTTAGAAAAACTGCAGGAAAGACGGGGATCCTTTGAGAGAACCATCTGTTCTCTGGGCTCTGCCACCCCCAGGAGAGATTAGCAAAGACAGAGAGGTCAGTTTGGGTAGACCCCTGGATAGCAGTGGAGTGGAAGTGGGAATAAACTGGCCTCATTTTGTCCTGAGAAGCTGTGGGATTCAAAGCCAGAGCACAAGGGTGTTTTTGGAGAGGACTGGATTAGTGTAAATTGGGATGGCACAATCCATCACAGGAAACCAGACTCCAAATAGATTAATCAAGCAGGAGATTGCAATAATTGTTACATTTTCATGGGTTTAAGAACTTGCAATTTTAGCTTTAATTTTGCCACAGGTTTTTCAGTCTCATTTGAATGTTAGAAAGCAAACATTTCGCAGGTGGAGTCGGAAACAGATCTACAAAGTAGATTAAACTTGTGTGTAGGATTGGAGAGGATGGAGATGACAGGTGCTAATTGCTGTCATTACTGGAGGATTTGGTACTGTTGAGAAGTTTAAAGAGTTTTGATTTTGTCCAAGTTCTTCAGATGGGTTGAGACAGTTCTCCACACAAGAGCTACCTTCTGTGTCAGATTCTCTTTGGAAAACACTGTTCCAATCAACCACTCTTTTTCTTTGGGCCAGGTGCTGTCTCTCTAAAGGCTCCAGGCAGGGACAGGGAGGCCATGCTGGTGATTCCTGTGGGACTCCTCTGGGGAATGCTGACAGTGGGAATCACCAGGCTATCTCTGTTCCCAGCCCATTAATAGGATTGGCTCAGCTTGGAAACTCAGATGTCGATAAAACCATTCAGGTGGGTAACATCTACAGGCATTATTTACCTGTGAGGCCTAAGGCATGCATTGCTTTTACATGAAAATTCAAGTCCTGATATCAGTGTGTGACTTTGGGAGCTATGGTTGAAGCCAAGGACCTATAAAATTTGTGCTTTTATCTTGCTATTTTCTAGCACAAAGGTCTTGCAGGCATCTAGCATACGTGGCATGTTTCATTACAGATTCAGAACTGATTTTATTCACAGTAATAATGCCAATCATCAAACTGAAATCAAAGGCCAGTAAGAATTTGATCTTAGACTGCCACCATTAGACACCTCAAGTCTCATCCAGAATAAATCAAAAATTACAAGAAATTACTGAAAAAATATGTTTGTCTTTTCAGAGGACACAGGCTCCCAGTTTCCATGAGAACTGCTCTGCAGCTGACTGCTTCTGCAGGTGACATGTGCTTGCTAAGTCAAATCCATATCTCAGGGCAGACCAGAGGGAACCAGAGGGAGGGAGGGAGACCAGAGGGTGTCTATTCTGGTTCCTCAGGAACAAAGCAGACAAGGGCTATTTCTAGCAGCCTTTCAGGTCCAGTGTGAGTGGCTGAGAACTTTGAATCAAAGTCCTCCCTTTCAAATTGAACCCAATGATACAAATTTTGAACAGGGCTTGCAGACTTAAACCTGGTAAAGGACAAATTTGAAGCAGCTCGTGATGAAACAAGCAACTCTTCTTGGACTATTATCTTCAAGAAATGGGGGAAGAAGTAAGTAAGAAACAAACTCTGAAAAATTAATTTAAATATTAGAGGACACCAAAATCTAGGCAAAGTATCTTGGCTCATTTTCTTCAAAACATTGTGATATACTTCTGATAAACTAGGAAACACAGAAAAAGCTCTTAGCTTGGGCCAACAAACAAAAAAAAAATGTTGACAGATGTGTGGAACATTCACTTTTTTTCTTTTCTTCTTTACCAAGTTATACTGTAAAATCCAGCCAATGTATGTGACTATGATACGGAGGAGGACAGAAGGAAAGGAAGAAAGCTAAAGACTTTCAAACCTGTATGTTTAATGCTAGGTCTCTATGTCTGTATTTCTTATACAAATAATTCTGAGACACTTATGCATCTCAGAACTGCCCTCATAAAATCTTTAAGGTTGAATTGTCCTTTTGAGATGATGTGATATGGTGTTCTTCATTCACTGAAGGAAGCACCTATGCACCATTTCTTTTTTGATTCACTTTATTTCCAAATCCTCACTTACCCTACATAAGATACTAAATTTGGACATGAGAGGGTGAAGGAACAGATGCTACACTGTGTTTCTTAAAGGCAGTCTCATGATTAATAGAAATATATATTTGTAATACTAAGAGTGGTAATGTGCTACAGCTTTAAAGCATTTTAAAAATATGAACAGGCTGAAAAGAAAGAGGTATTTTTGTCAAAGAGGAGCCATTCATAAATTGATGAACAATGGGAACTGCATGCACTGATAGCGCCTGGAATTAGGGTGAACCATAGCATTCCACAGATTTGTAGAGCTTGGCATAAAGTGCTACTATTGGGAGGCTACATCACTGAGTATCTGCCCCCTTAAACCCCAGGGTAGAGGAGAAATTTTCATGGAGCTTATAGTGATTTATAATGGGAAGCATAAGCTTTTTCATAGACATTGTTCTCAGTGACAGTGTAAAGAAAGAGATCACTAAATCTCTTCTCATCATAACTAATGATTAAGTCAGCAGCTTTTTTGGTGAATACAGAATACACTTCTACAAAAACAAAGTATTCTATTGTGATGTATTACATTTAAAAAACCCTCATAAGTATCCCATCAGGCTAGTGCAATATTTTTAACTAGATCTTTCCTCTTTGTCACCATATTGAAATAAACAGAATGTGTCAGACTGAGTAATGCTCTTTCAATAAGTTTTTAGGACCCCACTTAGAAGTCTGGCAAAATATAAAGAAGTGAGGAAAACTTTCTCAGGATCCTCTCTGGCCTGAATGAAAGATTGGTCCATTAAGGAGAAAAGCTTATGCTGATGCTGACACAAATAAATGGGACAGAGAAGGATATTTCGTCTTAGTTTGGGCTACCTTGCTCCAAGTTTTCTGCCTCAAGTCGCCCTGTGAGATAAATCAGCCAGCTGAAGATGATTCCTTGCATTGCAAAGTTCCCATCAATATAATGGGGAAATCAGTTTTGTATGAATGTTCAAATGTGAACCAATCCTCAACTATTAGGAGTCAAAGGGTCTGCAGTTGCTGGTTAATTAACTCCCCTGCATTTGCTGTTTGGATCTGGATTTGAACTATGCCTCTGCCTTCAGAGGGCATTTTTGTTATTCAGCCTGGATACTGAATTTACCTGAGCATCATGCTTTTTTGGAAGAAAACACCATCATTTTGCAAGGTTGTTCCTTCTCTAGTTCTTTCATTTCGCTTGTGATCTCAGCCCTCTTGAAGTCAGTGAAAGCATTCCTACAGCCATCACCAGTTCCAGGCTTTTTTACTCTCTATTTCGACCCTTGAGGCTAATTTTTAGAAGATAGGCATTCACAGTTAGCTCTAGCTTGGATTTTAAGTCTTGTAGGCAATATAAATACATTGCCTTTTATAAATATGTTCCCTGAATGATTTTCTGCATCAAAATGCTTTAAAAACAAAAATAAAAAAACCCAACCAACCAAACAAAAAAAAAACAAAAAAAAAACCTCCTCAGTGCTGCTCAGATGGAGAAATTTTCAGTAGTATGGCAATGAGCAAGAAATGTGTTTAATCATTATCCTTCATGTAAAGGTCAGACTTCAGGGGTCCCTTCACTTCCACATGTTGCAAGTGCTGTATTTTAACACCCTCTGACTTTCATTCTTCTGGAAAAAAGGTACATTAATGAGAATCCATTTCCAAGAGATTCTTCTTTTGTGACACTGAACCTAGTGTATTCTTGTATTACTTTGTTTAAACTTTTCTGAAATGTTTGGAAATCTTGCCTAGTAAGTCCTTTTTTTGCATCTTTGTACTTCAGCCTTAGGATCCCGAGTGCCAAAGATGGAATCATAGCCATGATTCACGAAGTTATGGTTGGGTAAAGTGGGCCCTCTTCAGACCTGAGAATCCTTCCATTTTCCATGCTCCCTCCCTACCTCCCCTCTGCCTCACAAAGGTCCTAATCAAGACTGAGATAGAAGGAAATCCCATTAGAGCCTAATAATGCTGCTTCTTTCCAGAGGGAGTCACTAGAAAGTAATTTGTTTCTTCTTCAGTGTGCACCTGGAGGTACTAATTTGTCACAGGCCTGTGCATGCTGGTGCCACAGCCTTTGTTATCCTGGGGTCAGGGGGCTGAGGTGGTGACCCAAATAGCCTATTCTTCTGCCAGCCTAGCCCTGTTTGTTTCTTCTCAACTCAGATATCAAATCCAAGTCCCCAGGACACGTAAGGCTCTGCTTATGGCTGGAATTTGTACAGTGTAAGGTACTGAACACACAATTCTGCTGCCTGCCTGTATTAGCATCAGTGAGGGCCTGCAGTGAGAGCACTGTTATCAGCTGCATTCTCTGGGCTCCTGGGCCATAGGCAGCTTTAATTTTCAGTCATGCTTTCCTTCCCTCCACCCTGCTTCCCCTCTTGTTGTGTCTTTCCCATTAGGGGAATTCACCCTCAAGTTCAGAACACACACACACTTCGGAGAGACGTGGCAGAGAATTGGCCCTTTGTGAGCGTGTGAAGGATGCTTTCCTTGACCTGTCAGGGAAAATATTCTACTTGATGAGAATGAATGCTGGGCCAAATTCCTCCCTACTGTAAGCAGGCTGCTGGAAGTGGCCTTCCATCAGGCATGAGTATGGCCTGCTTGGGCTGGTGGATGGTCTCCTCAGCAGATGACACCATTCACAATGTGTTGGGTGCTTTTACTGCTCTCTTAAGTGATGGTGAGTGTTTAGCCCAAGCAATGCAAATAGGAAGTTTTTTTTTTTTGAGAGGGCCTAATTCTGAAGCCCTAATTTAGTGTTTACTGAAGTTAAATTCAGCCTTAACTCAGATAAACTCCAGTTGAATTCACATGGAGCTTGCCACAGTGAGAAAAGAGGGCTATGGGAGTGCACTACTTGTTTTTGGCCCCAGCATAAAGATACTTTAGGATCAAACACACACTGAGGGGACGAAAGGCACACACAATGACTGTCTATATACATGCAGCACTATATGTGTGCACATTAACACAATTGCACACTAATCTAATCAATACATTCATTTCTTATTAGAACATAATTACACATCCCGGGAGGCTGGAACAGAAAAGTCCCATTAACCCCTCATGCCCTTTTCGGCTTTCCTCTGCCTTTCCATCTAACAGACCTCTGTGTCACTCCACTCATTAGCAGTTACTGTCTATGACATTGTTACATAAATAAGGATGTCGACTTGTCAGATTGGGTCACCCAATTCAGGGTGACGATAAATATCTGTCCCTCTGAATTAGGCTAAAGACACCAGAGTACAGGACAGCTACTGTTGATTATTGGATAGTTAATGTATAGAGGACAAAAGGTGCTGAGGCCTGGTCACTTTTTGGATCATTAATATGGATTTAGGACTATTGTTAAAAAAAAAAAAAGCACACGCAAAACTAGGTTAGCAAGAACATGCATAACTTTTGGTTTGGGATAGAATGTATGGATGGTTAATACATTAATGGTACTGAAGGTGTGGGTGGTTTTTACATCAAAATAATGGCACTTCTGGATAAACAGCAAAAATATTTTGGAGCTGGGCTGAAAACAGTTTATGTCCGCCCCAGCTTACAAATGCAGGGGTAGTAAGAGGCACTTGGATGCCTTTAAATCAGCAGAAATAACTCCAGGAATGAGTTATTATGCAGTTATTATACAGCTGTTATACAGTTAAATGTACAGTTAAACATATTCAGTTCCAAGGCAACTAGAGAGTGCTGAAGCAGATCTTGCGGTTTGCACTGAAAATTATTTATTGCAAAGATTTGTTTCTCAAAACCTGTTCTATTTTCAAAACACTGTTTTCTACCTAAATAACGAAGGAACTAGAAAGTGTGGGTAACCCCAAATCATTCATTTTGTGACAGTCTTGTGGCATTTGTGACAGGTTATTCCTTGCAGGCAACACTGACTTATGATGAAACATACTGCTTTGATTTTAACAGCAGAAAATGTAGGAACATCAAGGCAGCTTGTAGACAGAGGCTCTTGCCATTCCAAGTAAGAATTAATTAAGACTCTTTTTGAAGAGAATCAATACTGTAGCTCACATGAATGAATGAAGACTCTTTCCAAAATTCTCAATGTTGTAGCCCAATAAAAATGTTTAGTGCTGGGCACAATATCCCTTAGGATCTGTTTATCTAATCTCAGCATCCACAACTTTCCCTGAATTCCATGCCCCACAGGATCCGACGGTCGTATCACTGTCTAGAATTTATTACCAGAATTAGACTTGCTCTAAGTGGCAAATTCAATCTGGTAGGGAGCCAATGTCTGATGCAGTGCTGGAGTAAAAGGCAGGCTAGCTCAGAGTCTTTCTGGCACCATGCCAGGAGGGAGCCAGCCAGGAGAGCAGGCTGATTCCCTGTCTGGCTTTGAGCTGCAAGCTCTACAGCACAACATCTTTTCCACGGTGAGGGCAGGAGCAAGGACGACAAAGAGGCCTCTCGTGCAATTTCCAAAGACCCTTATCCCATGGAAGGGGCAGCCACGAGAGAGGCCAAATACCAAACTACCTCTCCTGATACATGGGGGAGGAGCAAGAGGAGGGTATTAATTAACCATAGAGGGAGACTTAGGGGAGGAATACAAGGAGGGGTTTACAAAGTTTACAAACCAATAAGGGAACACCGTGGGAGGGAACAGGTAACATAACTCAATGAGGGACTGTGTAACAGGGGATGGATGGGGAACTCTCTGGAATAGGGGGTTGGTATGAGAGGGAATTGACAGCTAGTGGAGGAGGAAGAGGGAACATTCAGGAATAAGGGGTAGGTGTCAGGGTGGATTGACAACCAGGAGAGGAGGACACAACTGGGACTAAACTATTAAGGGGGGGGGTTTACAACTTTACAATACAAAAAGTAGTCAAACCAAATAGTTTAAGCAAAAATGCGCAGCAACAAATGTCCTGTAAAGAGGGTGGGGTAAGTACAGCATGTCTTGGAAAAGTCAGGCCCCCCAGTTTTACCCCACTTTCCTCAACCTCCATGCAGTGTTACATCCTGTACATTCTGCCACTGAGCTGCAATAGAGTGCCTACAGCATTAGATACTGGGAAGAAATCCTCCTGTGGGAGAGTGGTGAGGCCCTGGCACCGGTTGCCCAGAGAAACTGTGGCTCCCTCATCCCTGGAAGTGCTCAAGAGCAGGTTGGACAGGACTCGGAGCAACCTGGGATAGTGGAAGCTATCCCTGCCCATGTTGGGAGGTTTGGAATTAGATTATCTTTAAGGTCCCTTTCCAACCCAAACCACTTTAGGACTCTGATTCTTCTAGAGCAAAACTCTTGACAGAGGATGCTCCAGGCCACACACGAACTCAGTAGTACAAGGTAGCTGCAATTAGCTGTTTCCCCATTCCTCATTTCCTCCACCCTCAGGGGGTAACTGATTCAATAAGTACCCCTGTGTCCATAGCACACTGATGTGTGGCAAAGTTTGGCTAATTATTCTAGTCTGAAAATGCAGTCTCATTGGGCCACCAGACCACCTGAGTGCAGGACAGCCGAAAAGTCAACTCAAGTCTGCTGATCTGAGTAGAGACTGAGAGTTCTGGATTGCTGGGACAACATTCCCATCTTTATCCAGGTTAAGCCAAGAAGATCTGGAAAAATACAATGTAGGTTGATCAGAAATAGAAATTCCTACAGCTCCTGAATTTTGTTTGCTGGAGTAAAACTCTGGCAGACTTTGGGAAGTTGTATTTGTGCTGAATCAATATTGAGGCACAGGGAAATCTAAGAAGATATGGTTGCACTTTGAGCTCATTTGGGTCTTCCTTTCTGATGCTTTGGGCCTTTGGGTTTTCTATTCTGCATTAGTGTGTGGCTTTTGTTCAGGGTTACTAAGAGCCTTTCACAAGGTGATGAAGACACAACAATCCTATTTTAATTGGAACTCAAGGATATTTTATCCAAACTTCAGGCTCAAAGTATAAACAACATGGAAGGAAGAGGGTGGGCAAGTAGACTCCTGTATGCAAATGGACTGAAACATATAAAATGTGTGGTCTCAGGACCGGGTCCTCCCTTTTTTGCCTCCATTTTGGAGCCATCCAGACAGAGCCTGATTTGTAACACTGGCGCTGTCCAGGTGTGGCCCTTGAAGGCTTCAATAAATATCCTTTATTCTATTTAACTCTGTCTAGTCTCTGTTCCAGCTCTTCCAGGCATCATTTCCATTTGACAAATAACTGGCTTATTAAAAGGTATGAAAGAGAGAAGGAACAGGAAGAAATATGCTACAATGTGTTCACTGGGTGAATCACCTGTGTATCCTCAGGTTCAAACTCTGGCATGTGAGGAAAACCCATTCCAGATGCTTTTGGATTTCAATGGCAGAGGAAATAAAAGTTTTCAGACCCTCTCTGGCAAAATATCATGTAATCAGAGGATCATTAAGGTCAGAAAAGACCTCTAAGATTGTTGAGTCCAACCATTAATGATGGTTGAATGAATTCTGCAATGTCCTCTGCAAACATGACAATAGATCTGTAAGAAATATAACAAGGCTCTCACTACATGGATGTTTTATTTCCCTGTTCAAGCTGCAGTCCCACATAGTTTTGTTTTTTTGGTTTTTTTTTTACTGCACTAGATTGATTCTATTTTGTGGTCATTATTAGTAATATCCATGTTACTCCATAAAATAAAATTTTAGAATTAGTTTTCCAGAACAGGTTTGTCCATAAAATAATCTGCAGATGTATTTCTGCTAGAATATACATTTTCTTTC
>VWYI01040455.1:45864-114064 GCA_013399455.1 Anthoscopus minutus
AACATTTCATTATCATTATAACAATTAAAATTTGAAGATATTTCAATCTGAGATTTCCTCAATATGTATTTTGATATATGTTGAAGATGATGTTACAGGAAAGACCAGGTTCTTGCATGGCTTGGAAGTGCAGGGTGCAGTAAAGGTGCTTGCAAATACATCTGTTTCTTAAAAAATTGACACTAGTCCATGTTCTGACTGATACTAACCACCCCCAGGTATCAACACCTATTCCATTGAAATGACAGGTTTGATAGTCTGTGGGAAATACCATAATTCAGAAAAAACACACCAAATTACATTATTTCTTTGTATTTGGTTATTTCATAAATATTTTACAGGGCTGGCATAGGTCTGTTAGCTTGATGGGGAGAACCACGTCAAAATATAAGAATGAAAATATATTTCTTTCCTTTTTACGGTTGATTGTAAAAACCCTTGTGCACACATGCTACATTTATAAAAATAATTCCTAACACCCACTAAAAAGTCTAATCATAATATCTCAAATATGTGGCCAATATAGATGGGATTATTTTGCAGCAGTGACTTAAGCATATTGCTGGCACAGAACTCTGGGACATGATGATATAAATTCACCAAAATAGTGCTTGCTAATGCTGTAAATGACGACAGCTGCTGTAACTATTGGACTCAAAGGGAGCTCTATCCAAGAATAATGAATATTTCCCGTTGCATTTCAGAAGTGCATGCTTTGCACACGTGAGGATGGGTAATAACTCAGTCAGCCCTGGATACCCTCCATTTACTGCATAGTAACACTGAGGGGAATTAATTAGAGGTCCCAAGTTAACTGTGCACATACTTGGCATGAGAGTTCCAGTGAGACACCCAAGGGATCTAATCCATTGCACAGCCACGGGCCAGGTACCCCTGGCTCACCCCAGGCAATGGCACTGCTGCTGTAACTTGCCCCAGGTGAGAAATTAATTCTGCTTCTACTGCAGGCCATGAACAATCCACCCATCTGTGCCCGTGTTTTTTGTGCTGCAACTACCTTTCCAACAGGAACTGGACTGAGATCACTGGCTTATTCCAGTCTAGCCACTGAAAGGCTGCCTGTTTATTAAAACCATACTCTCTGTGAAATGCATCTTTGTCCATGAAACTGCATGGCCATTACATAACAGTTTGGTCATTTATGGTTGTCAGATAGTGTGTTTGCAGTAGGTAAAGCAATAGACCTTGAGGGATCGGGATTTGTTAGCCCAGGGCTGTCCATCTCCACATGCTTTCATGCTTGTTTGCTACACTGAAAGCCAATGATTGATGGGACTTAGCCTCTTCAAGCATGAACAGCACTGTTTCTGCCATTGGGTGAGGCAAACTGAAACTGGTAAAATGCACCAGAAGCATCTGAAGCACGTGGACACCTGTCAGAGTGACATGAAAATCTACCTGGGCTGTCTCCAGAGCTCAGGAACTGGTGGCTGTCTGGGTGTGGCAGGACGGAGCACTGTGGACATTAATTTACCCCACTGAGAAGTGCTTGAGGCTGTGATTCCACACTTTTCTCTGTGGCACTTTAGGCTCCAGCAAGTCATGCTGGCACCAGCTAGGGCTGTTTGTGGCAGTCCCTACCCTGCCTCCTTTGTTCTGCATGGGCACGGTGGGGTGGCAGGAGCATGGGAGCAGCAGGGGAGAGCCAGAATGGACATCACGTGCTGATGCTGACTCTATGTCCTGGAGAAATGTGCGTGTAACCACAACCCAAAGGCCAGGATGAATAAGCTTATGTGAAAGTCTGTGACTAAATCCTGGAAAATAGGCTCTAGGCTCTTTCAAAAGTGTTACCCGCAGCTAGTAGGAACTGGATGTCTCAAAGAAAGGCTGTTCAATCTGTTCCTTTAAGTGCATATCACCATCTATCAAAGAGATCACTGGCACAGCTGCTGTAAACTGGAAGATGTGAGCTTTCTCAACAAGTGATGTCCATAAAGATTACACTGCCCTCTCTCAAGTGGTTACTGGTGTTAATATAATCAGTGCCAAGTACAGGAGCTGCTGATCTATGCCAAGTCTCTCCCCTATCACCTAGGTTAAGGCTACTCCCTGGGTGTTAAAGTAACATTTCTCAAGTACTGAAGCTGAAACAAAATATGAAAAAGCAAGTGTGTAACAGGGCAATAGAAGAGGGTTGTTGTGTCCATTGTATCAGTTCATCTGAAAATCTGGATGGCAAAACCTTCCTTGCTCCTTTGTGTGTTGTCAGAAGGATATGTGCAATGCGTGGGAGCAGCAGAGGAAGCAGAACCACTGTGAGTGGATTATCCAGCATGAATTTCTCAACAGCCCCATGCCAGTGAAGTTGCAAATATTCATATACAATGGTATGCATGTCACCAGTGTGGTCCCAGCTGGTGTCACTTGGGTGTGATGCAATAAATTGCTTAAATGGCTCAATGCACCATCATAGGGTGAGTCTGCCAAGCCTTTTCTGCCTCTAGCTCTATGAGTTACACCTTGAAAATGCGAGTTTGCGAGTTTGCCCCTAAGTGCTACATGAAAAAACCTCCACTGGTGCACTAAATCCAGCAAGTTAAGGTAGAGAAGTGAGATACAGAAGGAAGCAGAACTTCACAGGCATGTGACAAGAGACTGATACTTATGAGCCTTTTTACACCCCAGGTCTGCCATTCATCAGAGTCCCTGTGACAAGTGGATCGTTTGTCTGCCCAGCTGATCTAACCCCAGGACCAGCAGGTGTATCTGGGACAGGGTATGGTAGTACATATCTTGAACAGGGCCAGCCAGGAACATCAATCAGGAGCTACATCCCAAGTTTTTTGCCCAAAAAAACCCCTCAGCTATCTGTTGACAGAGAGATGTTGGAACTTTTGTAAAGCTTAGAGCCCCACGCTGCGATCTCATCACATGTCATGTGCTAACTCAGGGCTCCAATGGAGGCCTTTTACAGCGTGCATGGGAGGCACTGGTGGTGAACACATGGCATCTTTTCTTCTGAATAAGCCTTAAAATATGCCTTAAACTCACTACAGTGTCCACCATAGGTACCTATCCCAGTAACAAACTTGCTTAACTTTTGGTCATGCAGCTGTTTTTCCATCATTTTTGCAAAAGTGCACGTGATCTTATAATTAATGACTGTACTTCTTCTAGTAGTGGAAAGCAGACAGTGCTACAGGGTAGAACTCACCCCCAACAGGACTGCCAGATGTGCAGGCAGGAAACATAGGGGCATAGTGCTCCCCAGCATCAGGCAGTCCTCATTTTTGGCTGGGGTGATTGGAATAGTGGCCATGAGAAGAAAGCAGGGGCAACAGGCATGTCCTGAAGCTGTGGTGGAGATAGGGTGAAGGCACAATGACTGATTCTCACTGTAGGAAATGTGTGGGGTAGAATCAAAGCAGGTCAGCAGTTAGAAGATAAGCAAATACACAATCTAATAAAATACAATTTCCAGGCTACAGAACCAAATTCTTTTAGGCACTGATTCCATTTACAGCCACAAGAGGAGAAAATATCTGCTCACACTAAAATACGGGATTTCCACTGCTGAATTACAATTCTGTGCACTCAAGCTTATGGCCCATGTCCCCTTGACTCCAGTAGGAACACTTCCACAACTGCTGTCATAGCTGGCTTGCCACACTGGGCTGGCAGGATATCCAGATTTGGGACAGACAGCTTCTGCTCTGTGATCCCACCTTTTCTGTAGCCCTTCTGGTATGTGCAGAAGGACATCCTTTCCCAGCAGCCATTCATACCACTGGAACTCTTAGAAACTAAAGAGCAGACCAGCCCCTTAGACTGGGGTTTGTCTGGATTAATCTTTATGCATATAGCACACACCCTTTGCCAACAGGTAAAATGGACAGATCTCCTGGGTGTGAATATTCATGGCTGTATCCTACTGTCTGAACTTGGCTAAAAAGCAGCATTTTAGATTTATCTCGACTGCCAGTAAAACCTTTAACCCAGCTCTCACAATAAAGGGTTGCACAGCTCAATCCATCAGCATCATTCTAGACCACCACTGAAATTTCTGGCATTTTTTAAATAAGTAAAGAATCTTACCCAGTTATTCAGCGCCATTAATTCAAACTGTATTGATATTTTAATGATATTTTAACTTTGGTACACTTCCTGTGTAGAACCAGATATGGAGACATGCACAGATTTATGTGTGTGTGTGTGTGTGTGTGTGTGTGAATATAGATATCTATATAGATATATACACAAAGAATCAGAAGAAACTGGTGCTCTACTGGATTTCAGAGTCCTGACACTGAATTTACCCTGTTTGTGCTGGGATCAGATCTGGCAAGGGCCATGCTTTGCCCTCAGTGCTCTGTTCAAAGTCCCTCTGTAGCCCCAAAAATGTGACTTGGCTTTCATTCCCATTAGTCTTCATTTTCATATGCTTGTTCACATCCAGGTTCTGAAAAAAGCTTCCGGAGGAAGTGCCAGAATCTTATTAGGGAGAGATGGTTGTGCTTTTGCTCCCTGAGGAGTCCTGGTGAGAGGTGAAATCAACATCATCCTGCTGCAGGATGCTGAGAGGTGAGGGAAGCAGAGAAAATGGGAAAGTTAGTAGGAAGAAGGAAAAGTGCAAAAGAAGTGCAGTGCACAGGGATGTAAAGAGAAAGGAAATGACAGATGAGCAGAGTGGGTCTTCTCTGGTTTGCAGCATTAATGATATCCCTGTCTGCATTTGTCACATCATTTAACCATGACCTGGAAATCATTATTTTTATTGCATTTATGCTTTTCATTGCTTGTTGATTTACAATGAAAGTGTAAGAGATCAAAGCTTGATTTATTTAATTTTTCAATATAATAGTTGTTGCTGTTCTGTATCTCAAGTTTTCTGTATACACTAAATTTTTGCCAGCACAGGTAAATTAATTCAGATGGATCCTGATATGTTACTGTGCAATTCTTCTCTTGCAGAAACCCATACCCCAGTCAGCTTCTGCTTTAGTCAGTGCAGTCATTTTCAATAGCTCTACTTTCTGTGCATAAGAAACACTCAAACTGTCAAAACTTTTGCTGGCAGACAGGCTTTCAAAATGTCAGGAAGATAGACATGAGGGAAGTGGAGAGTGGAATTTTACAGGCAGTAGTTACCAGAGCTAAATAAAAAATGAGGCAGAGGATTTATCTCTGTGCCCAATTCCTCTTACAGTTCACCTTTAAAGGATTTTTTTTTAATGTACATGTACTAATATGTTCATGTTTAGTCACAGTTGTTGTCTAATTAACAGGATATTCATTACATTTAAGCACGTTGAGCTGATAGAAATAGCTGGGAAAATATATAATCATTCATTATGCAGAAGTGAGGAAACAAGCATATGTGTGTATGTGTTTATGGGCAAATGTGTATTAAACTCCACACAGCACATTATATCTGGGAGAGAGCCCTCCCAAGGACATGGATGACATACAAGTATGATGGATTTAAAATAACAGAGTAAGAGGTGAACATAAATCCAGAGATCAAATAGAAAAACAGAAGAGAAGATAGGGAACAGAGAGGAAATCCTAGGTTACTGGAGAGGGGAAATCAAATATTCCATTCGTATATGTTTAGTTCTGGATGTGAAGAAGAGAAAACTTATAGCAATACATATGAGGGAAAAGCTTAAGATTGCAGAAGAGTAAGAGAAACATAAGGTGAGAAGGCAGACCTGCACCCACCAGGCTAATTCTTTAATATATTAAGGAAAAAACCTGAATTATACTAATCTTCTTCACTCGTGTAAGAGACAGTAAGATAAAAAGGATAAAACTGGCCTTATTTCAGAAAAAAATCATCCATATCTTGTAATTACACTTAACAGGGATCATTCAGTGTTTTCTTTTCCAAGAATAATTTGATAAGTTCTAACAAGAGCTTTTTAGGCACAAACAACTGCAATCAGAGTTAAGATCAAAACATCTCTATATCTGTACCCAGGAATTTTAAAAGATCTCAGAGATTTTCTGGAGTGCCAGTAAATACCAACTGGACATAAGCTTCCAAAACCACTAAGGGACAAGGGCCATCCATGACTATGTTAAAAAGAAGCTGGCAAATAAGGATATTTAAGGCAGGTGACTTCTGCATTTCCCAAGAATAACACAGTGGAGACTGGAGGTGGGTGCTGTTTTGCTGAAAATTTTGAAATCAGGGAATAGAAACTCTGATATAAATCAGTTCAGGAAATTCTTTGGAATGCACTAAACTGGAAATAGAACTATGGGACAAATGTACAGACACTTATGCCCAACTTTCTTTTCTCAAAATCCTACTGTGTGAACTGGCTTCATACTCAATATATTGAACTTCCTATGTCTTATATTTTTAAATATGGACATTAAATACTATTTCCCTGTGGTTTGTATTGCAAGGCTAAGCCCTCCAGCAGTATATCTCCACAAGAGCTGTGACTTGTGTGTCCTTTGTAAATTTTGTCTTGTATGAGCCACATGCAATCTCCCAAATCTATAAAATTATACATATCATCTTTGATCTAAACCAGTACAAGCTCAGTAAGGGGAAACCAAGTGGTTATCTGTAGGTCAAAATGTGATGGTGGCTTCTTAGGCCCTTCTCAAAATCTGATAATTGAGACAAGGAATAATTACTGTTTCTCACTTCTTTGAGTGCAACCATATTGATTTTCCGGTAGCTTGAAATATAAAAGTATTATTTGGAGACATCAAGAAAACGAGAATCAGACATATATAGGTAGAGACCTATATAACAGATGTTTTTGGTTAAATTGCATGAATTGAGGTTTCTAAATAGGCTTCTGATGTATTTTGAAGAAAGGAGAAAGAAAAGCAAAAATACCATTGCAGGAGATAAATTTAAATGTGCAGCTGCAGAGAAAAATAAATATTGTCATTAATTTAGTGGCATCTTCATGGATTATATTAATATGGGTTAAAAAACAAATGTTTATAAAACTAGAGCCTTCCCTTTGTATCTGCACAGGCTCTAGGTTGCCAGATAAATATTTCCCAAAAAACTCTTTTTTTTCTGAAGCTACTGTCTGTCAGGAACCTAGAGGGGTTGAAAAACCCTTGAGTAACTCAGTGATTCAGTGTCAGAATTACAGTTGGCTGCTTCAGCCCCTGATTTCCAGGCAGTCAGGTGTCCTTGGCACGAACAAACACAAAGCCCTGTCATTTGATATCCCCCAACCACAACCTGTGATAATCCAACCTCTTTAATCCTTCATATAGCTGTCACTGTGTTATCATAGTTTATTTTTAAATGGTATTCCTCAATACTAATCTCATTCCAAATCATTCATATTAATGTTAGAGTGAATTAGGGCATTATTTGCCTCGCATGTGATACTTAAGCACTTGTAAGTAATTGCACAGGGGAGAAGAGAGAATTAAATAGGAATGGCACATACAGTATGAAAAATTGAAGAGAACAAATATTAAACTTTTAATAGAAATAACTCCAGCAGAACTTTCCCACAGGCAACAGAACTCTGATATTTTTAGCTGGTTGAGGCCAATATATGTTAAGAATAGCATTCACTGCAGTGGGAAAATACACAATTTCTATTATGGGGCAGTCAGAATAACAACATACTGATGATACACTGGTATAAAATATGTAATTATCTAGCATGCAAAGAATAAATCACATAAACTGTTTACAGTAGGAATTGTGGAGGGATGATGATACACTGTTGTCTTCTTAGCATAGCAAAGATAAAGTTTGGCTTCTAAAATTGCAAAATCTAATTCACAGCATTTATGTGATGTTTCCTGCAAGAAGGCTCTGATAAGATTTCTTTTTTTTTATTTCTAATAAATTAGGCTAGACACTAACTTGGTTAAAATGGGAGATAGAAGTGGTTAACATTAGAAAGATGTCAGTTTGGGTAACATCTTGTGTTTCTTCACATTGTACCATTAGTCTAAAATTGCACAGAATAAGCCTCCTTTCCCATGCAGCTGCAGATAACTGCAATTTTCTTTCTAGAACAATGCATTGTAGTTCATTCAGTGCAAAATTCATAATCATACCTGGAATGAAGCCCAACTAGTTGAGAGCTGTGCTTGGAGTAATTATTCTTATTACAGAACTCCTAGTCCATCATATTAATAATTATTAATAATGCAGAGAACAAAGGCATGGAGTGTCCTCGTCAATCATCATGTATAAAAATAGTTTTAATTGATAAGCCTGTCTGTTCTGTGTGCTCTTATTGTATCACTGTAAGTTGTAAAAATAGGGTGAAATCAATATTTTTTATCTGTCCTCCTTGGTAGCAAAGAAAGACCTAAGCTTCTGGATTAGTGGGCAGATATGAGGATTTCTTTCTTTGTGATACAAATCTGTATTAATTGATTTTTCTTGATGTGGATTAATTGCAGCTCTTTATTAGGAATAATATCACAAATAAATTATAGACAAGTATAGATTGCTAAGCCTAGATTTCAACTGAATGAGGCTAATCAATACCTAAGTCTGTAATTTAAAGCAATTCATTAGGGCCTCAGGAAAAGCTAAGTAATATACGTGAGAAATGTCTCATCTGGAGCCTTACAGGAGTTTCTCCCTAAGCAGAATAAATATATTTGCAATAAATAATTATTGCAGATTAATCTTGCTCAAATACTTTTTTTTTTACTTTCTATCTCTTGCTCTAAGGGTGAGGAGAACACCAATGGGCCAGAGCCCTGTGCTTGTTTGTCATTGGGTGAGTAAGGCAGGAAGGGGAGGCTGAGGGAGCTGGGGGGAGCTCAGCCTGGAGAAAAAGAGGCTCAGGGGGGACCTCCTCTCTCTCCACAAATCCCTGGCAGAAGGGGGCAGCCAGGCAGGGGTCAGGCTTTGCTCCCAAGGAACAGGGACAGGACAAGAGGAAACAACCTCAGGTTGCACTGGGGTAGGTTTAGACTTGCTATTAGTGAATATTTTCCCATGGAAGTGCTGGGCAGGCACTGGAACAGGCTGCCCAGGGCAGTGGTGGAGTCCCTGTCCCCAGAGGGATCTAAAAGCCATACAGACGTGGCACTTGGGGACATGGGTTAGTGGTGGCCTTGGCAGTGCTGGGTTGGCTGTTGAACTCTATGATCTTATAGGGCTTTCCCAACCCAAATATTTCTATTATTCCCTTCACTGACTCCAGTATTGTAGAGCAGACATATTTTGGGACTGGTAGGTCATTAAAAGCCAATTGCTCTGGTGCATCCCTTGTGCTATCCTTTTAATCAAATGGACAAAAGATCTTAGACATCCATCTAAAGTTAAATACAGCAGGAAACATGACTAAAATTGCTGTAATTGCTGCCTCCAGGAAATTTTAGTGACCTGATGTGAGTGTTTTTCGTGCAAGGTGAATTCCAGGGTTTTGTGAAGAGCTTTTAGAATAAAAATTGTACCATAAATTAAGGCTGTAGCATTTGGGTAATAGGATTGCCAAAAAGCTTGAGACGGATCTTAAGTTTAGAAGAACCAAGTGCAAAACCTGGAATAAAAAAACTAATTCACTGCAACAGCAGTGAACAAAGATGTTAAATTTCAAAATTATATTATAGTAAGTGTGTTTTAAACATACATTTTGGCATACAATCATCCTGGCCATGTGTGCAGATAACATAGAAATAGACTTCAGGAATGTACTTGTGGTTCTGTGCAAATTTTAGCATTTCCCAAATCCATGAACTTCTTTAAACTTGCAATAAGGGTGCATTTGCCCTGGTAATTCCATGAATACTGCAATTAACAAGATGTTTCCTGTCTATTGCTTGATTTTAGAGCTAGAAATCCCAAAATTTTAGCACTGATGCCCTGGGCCTTTGGTTTTTCTCTTCTGCAGTGGTGTATGGCTTGTTCAGGGTTACTAAGAGCCTTTCACAAGGTGATGAAGACACAACAATCCTACTCCAATTGGGGACTCAAGGACATTTTTTCCAAACTTCAGGCTCAAAGTATAAACAACATGGAAGGAAGAGGGTGGGCAAGTGGGGCTCCTGCATGCAAATGGACTGAAACATATAAAATGTGTGGTCTCAGGACTGGGTCCTCCCTTTTTTGCCTCCATTTTAGAGCCATCCAGACAGAGCCTGATTTGTAATACTGGTGCTGTCTGGGTGTGGCCCTTGAAGGCTTCAATAAATATCCTTTATTCCTCCTAACTTTGTCTAGACTCTGTTCCAGCTCTTCCAGGCATCAGGACAAGCCCCAGATTTCAGTGAGGCTACAGCAGGGATAAAGGCAAATGATTACTGTTGGGAAAACCATTACTTTCTCTACAATGGAATAAGCCAGGCAAAACATTCTATTAGCTCTCCAATGTGCATATTGTGATTACCAGTAGATGCTGGTATTGCCATAAACCTTGTCCTTTTTTTTTTTCCCCTTCTAGAAGAAAAACCTCCTTGATTTCCAGTGCTGGAGCCACAAATTGCTTCAGTGGAGATTCCCCCAGTGAGTTTGACTCTCACTGTGAGGATACCACAGGTATCATATGCAGCAAAGATCAACTAACCAGGTATTTAACTTGGTTAAATAACTTAACTTTGACTTCTGGCTCCCACATACACAAGTTTGTCCTTGTTCTTGTGTTAAGGAATATTTTGACAAGTAAATTATCTAACTCAAAGTAGCTGCTACCTAAACTAACTTCTTCCAGGAAAGACTTGACATGATTTGGGACTGATGTTCTGGATGCCATGGTTCCTCTACACAACTGTATGGGAAATACTCATGACAAGTGTATTTAATTGATATAGAAATATTACCCTACATAACTACATCATGAAAGATGCTACAGGATAGAAATTCCTTGCTCTTTTTCATTTATTTATATCTCTCATTTAGAAATTCCATGTTGCTTCCGTAAATCAAAGCCTTAATCTGAAGATGTGTGGAAATGGGAGGCCTTCTAAGACATTCTGCTCTCATATCTGACAGCTAAAAAAGCCAAGGCAATAAACACCATAATGAGTCCATGTTCCCTCTCTCTGGTTTAAATTATTTGTAGACCATCTGAATAAACTCCCAGCTGCAGGAGGAGGTCCTGGGACTAGATCTTTCACCTTCCTTTGTCATTTTTCAATTGTTTTCATTTTTCTGTGATGCCAGCACACTAGTTCATTGATGTCTATTCTGGCCTTGCTTTGCCAGATCCACCCACAGAAGACTGAAGCCCTTTTCAGGCCTTGGCAAACAAATAGGGCCTCAAAAAGAGGGGCTTTCCTTGAGGGCATTCTTAGGCATGAGGTCCTGAAGAAGGATGAAGGCAGTGCTGCAGTTTTGTGTAAGTGCTTTGAGTTCATCAGGCTTCTTGAATAGGTAGAAATGGCTTTACATGCTCAGAAGCAAGGGTACCAACTGCAAAGATATTTCTGTGGCAAAAAAACAAAAACGAGTCATTTTTTTTCCCTTTTCCAAAGCAGAAAACTATAAAAACTGACTATATAAGGAGAGATTTTTCATGGCACTAATTGTGCCATGAAAAGTGGCACAATGTGGTAATGCAGCAAGTTCACAGAATATTCTACGTTGGAAAGGACCCACAAGGATCATGGAGACCAACTTAAGTAAATAGCCCATATGGGGATTGAATCACCTTTAGTGTTACTGGCACCAAATGAGCCAATCTCCTCTCCTCTCCTCTCCTCTCCTCTCATTTCTGAGATACATTGCCCAGGTATCAGAGATAACACCTCGGTAAGTTCAGCACTGTGATACCTCATCTCTCCTGTTAGTTTTGACCCATTGCCAGCCACTCATGTGAGATGAAGGAGAGAAAGATGCACACTCCTCATATTTATCCTCATCATCTGACCAAAACTCACAGTTCCTTAGGAAAAGGAGTTGGAATGAGTGTGAAGAAGGCTGGACTGTCTTGACCCCATATGTGCCCTGTACATTTAGGCTAGGGGCCTGTTTGGCAAGGAAAATAAACACCAATGAATCTGTTCTTGTGCAAGCATTTCAATTGCACAGGGGCTGCCAGTTTGGCATTCAACATTAACATTAAATCTCAGAGGGGAAAGGGTGCTCTGGAACGGCCCAACAGGGAAAGTCATCCACTTTGCATTTTACAGCTCTTAGTGGTGCCACATTCAGAGCAACTCCCTGGTCTGCAGGGCAACTGCATTTTTGGAGGTTTCCTTTGACATAGAAACTAAACAGAAAAAGAAGCACCAAACTGCAACTTTAAAAATAGGATGCTCTAAGATGCCTCCTGGAAGTCACAAACCATCCTTATATCGTTTAATTTTTTGAATTATTCAGCAGTGAGAACAGCCTGGGTTGTCAACAGAGGGCTGTTCAGAGAGATGAGGCAGGAGAGTGAAAGAAGGCTGGTTATTGTTTGGGATGTGGTGTTGGCTGCACGAATGCCTTGGGAATGCAGTGCCTGCATGTCAGGCAGAGAGAGAGGGCTTTGTGGAAGAAAGGCTGAGGCAAAATGTCAGTCATGTGAATTACCACTATCTCATTTTTTTATCTTGATCCTTGTTATGACACTTCCCTGCCTGGAGTCCATAAGGATAGGTGTCAGTTTCCTGGAACATGCTGGTGTCTAATCCAAGCTGTCCAGGTACTGCCTGCAGGGGCTATGACCTGCCATGAAGTGGGAAAGAGTGTTGGAAGCATCCCACCTTTCCTGTGTGCTCTGCTTTGTGCCCCTCTGACATAGCCATGAGCACCCTTTATGAACAGGTAACACACAAGCACTCCAGTCTGGTTTTTCCTAAAATAGGAATGTCTTTATCATTCCCTGGAAGAATGTGCGTGGTTTGGAACATTCACAGCTGGAGAAGAAAAACATTGGGTAGTAGAAAGAAAGAGCTACACACTCACGCAAATGTAAAATCCATGTTTTATCTGACAATGGTGCACATTGTGTCTGGGTGCAATGATGCCAGGGCACTGTTGTGAAATTCCTCAAAATCCTGAGCAAAACAGAGGCAGCATGACTGAAAAGGGCGCATCTGTGATTAAAATAATTTTAGTCTTTAAATAAATTAACGCTTGAAACAGAAGCTTACTGGGCTGGGAATAACATGCCTGTTGTGACCTGAATCAGAGCTGAAGTCTCCTTCCTCATGGGCTGGTGGTACTTTGTGGTGTTTAAGGCAGACCTACCTTCGAGGTAACACTGCTTGCCTTGCCAGCAATGGGAGGAGATCCCATACTGATAAAATTTTCCTCTCTGCAGGAGGCTGGGCTAGGATTTTGTGAGCCTACACCATGCAGGGATTGTAACAGATCTGTTTCAGTGGAGTTACTTAGGACCAAGAGGAACAAATTTGCTCAGGCACCCAGAAGTGAGAGCTGCCATGTGAATATGCAAGAGGAAGGTGGTCCTGGAAAGCACAGGGTGCAGTCCTACACCAGTAAAATCAAAAAGCACTTTCCCAAAAAGTTAAGAGAGCATTAAGAACGTGGATTTTGGGATAAGCCAAGTAACTTCACTGGCCTCCACCACAGTTTATTTGGTATAGAGAATGAATGACAGGCCATATAAAAATCTGTTTGTTTAAATAAGTGCAGCTCTTGTCAGTTCAATAGGGCTGTGCTGATTTGTCCCAGCTGAAGATTTATTTCATCATCTCAGGTTTCTTCTTTGCTTTTGTAGCAACTGTAGCTGTATAGCACTTAATAACAGCACCTTATTATATCAAGAGTTTTCTGTGATTCATAGAAGTACACAAAACCACTTGTGCTTAGGGCTTAAATGCTGCGGAGAAAATCACTTTGCTTGTAGAAGCAAATTTTATTTATGCATAAAAATATTGTTTATTTGGCCAAAACAGGTAATGTCCAAAGTTTGCCAGAACACAGAAGCCTACAGGATGGATGTACCATTGGGAATTGCCAGTAACTGGAAAAAGCCATGTATTGTTTCACAAAATCTTAAAATATATTTTTCAGACAAACCCATGAAAAATATTCAGTTTCATTTTAGCAGGTAAAAACCTTTTGAGAAAAACTTTACATCTGTTTTGTTTTGGTTACAAAAATAATATTTTTCCCCCATTAAAACACAATCCCAAACACACTTTAGTACAAAATCCTACAAATCTCACTGAAAAAAAAAGTTGTTACAATTCCTTGGGTAAGAGGGCAGGGTTATTTCTCTCACATTTGCCTTGTTTCATGAGGGCATGAAAAGGAAAATTTCTCCTAATAGCGATAATTTAGTCAAAAACTATTTTAGAAAGGAATGCGATTTGACCGAGATAGTGGCCAATTCTCAGGTTAGATATTTTAGCAGTGCACAAAGCAAACACTCCAGCTGGGGTTCCAAACTACAACTACCAAAACTCTCTGGTGACTAATGTTTCCTGGCTGTGCTTCATGCTGGCTTGGAAAGAACAAGATGACTTTTTGTCCAAGCCTGTACCAAAGTTATATAAAAGGCTGCAAAAAAGGTTGTGCAAGTCCATCCACAAGCATTGGTCTTTTGCACATGCTTGTGGGGTTTTTGCTCGTGGCTTTTGTGGAGAACTAATCTAATGTTTAATTAAATCATTGAGTTTTACTCCAGCCGTAATTTTTATTTTTATTTCCCTAGCTGGCTTATTTTTTGTGCAAAAATTTGCTGCAGTCCCAAAAGAAGAATGAAAAATGCTTCCTATCCTGAGCACAGAGTGATCTGACAGTTCATGAATGTTGCCACTGGACATTGAGGAAAAACATCCATCATCCACTCTGGCCCATGTGATCAGGAGCTGGGATCCCTGGGTTCTCCCTTGCCCTGAGTCAAGCTGTGACAAGATACATTGGCATTAATTAAAATTAGTGTGTTAATACCCACACTTCCAAAACACTATGCAGGTCATTTGTGTGTGTTTAGCAAGTTCTTTGACCCTCACATGAAACCCGCAGAACATAACAGCTGAAAGCAGAGGTAGCACTGAACACATCTGATTCTTCTGTAGGAATCTGGGCCCACCAACCCACAGACTCAAAGTGTCCTGTAAACAGAACAGACTTCTTGTTCAGAAGACATTTTGCCTTCCCATTCCTGCTCCCTCCCTTCCAATGACCTTTCATGGAGCTTAAACCCGCTAGCACCCACCCTCATCCCTCATTCCTCGCTTGCTTTTCATTAAGCTCAACATCATGTATTTCTAGTCACCTCTGACCAGAAATGTCACACTCCTAACCACACTGCCAGCAATGCTCCCAGTCCTTTCCTCTGCTAGCCTCAGCTGCTGCATGGTCCAGCTCCCCCTCAGTTACTTTTCCACACTGGAGAAAGGCTAGAACTGGCAGGAGGCTCCAGCAAGACCAGGAACACCCAGGGCCCAGAAGTAGAGGCTAGAAGGGCTGGGCTGGGTAAGAGTTTCCCCGTCCCTAAATTGGTCTCAGTCCTGATTAAGTTCTCTCCCTCCCCCTTGCCACAGACTGCTCCCACGGATGCTTTCAAATCCAGAATAATTACCTGCTGTCCTATGGGGAACTGCACATTGTAAGAAACTCACCATTCAGAAGAGCTCAACTCCCAGCTGGGCATCCTTATAATGACCAGATTTTCAGATGTATTCAGCATTTTGCATTTATTTTCCAGATCCTCTCTTGAAAAGTTTGGTTACAGTAGCCAGAAAGACAAAAACTTTACGAAAGGAGTATCAGAAGACTTTGTTCATAAAATTGCTCTCCCGTCCAAAAATCCAGTTCCCAGGTGTGCTGCAAGATCCTGTGAAAAAGTCACTGATAATTAATGAAACTTTTTAAAACACCCCTATCAACTTTACATAGCTATTTTGCTTCATTTTACTCTGTCCTTTGTTTGCTATTTGTGACACTGGCTTTGTGATTATCTTCATTCTTATGCTCCAGATAACAGGAAGTCCCTGCAGGCTCCCGTCTCAATTTTCATTCTCCTCTATGGTTGTACTATTTTTTGTGCAGATTATCCTCAAAGTGGAAATTTCAGCTGAGTTCCATTACCTCAACATGTATTACATTTCTGCTTCCTGTATCACTTGGGCAGAGCTGGACTGAGGCTCACCAGGAGGAACTTCCTGACCAACAGTTGTGGCCGCTGGGAATTGAGACGGGGATTCAGCCTCACAGGACCTGGCAGCTAACCTGCTTCTAAACCCCCTGGGTGAAGGGAAACCTTTGGGCACACCTCTCAGGACTGTTTTAATCCTTTGGCACCCCTAGAATGATGCTCCAGCCAGGGGTTGTGCTGCATCTCAGATGCAGCTGTGTGGTGTGTACACATCTCTTGACACAAAGAGGCTGCTCTAAAATGACTATTCTAAAATGTTGCTGGCAAATTGTTATGAACATGGGAAAGAAACAAGAGTGTTGAGAGCTCTGGGTATTACTGAAATATTTAACTATTATGTATGGTGATGCCTCTAATTCAACATCTGCTGTGGTAAATACATCAGAAATTACTGTAGCAAAATGTTATTGCATATTCTAAGCCAGATTCTTGAGGTTTGTTTTATTTATATCACATGTAGCTGGGAGAAATAGTTCTAGGAAGGCTCAAACCATATATTTTCTTTTCAAGTTGCCAAAATATCTTAGAGAAAGCAATTGCTGAGGACTCTTCTGTGTGGCTAAAGATTTATTTTTAACCTCTTGGTGTGCCAAAATCAGGAACAATTATTATCTGTCCTGAAACTGCCAATACAACCTGCTAGCAACAGATGGTGTGAATGAAAAGCCAGAAGTGGCCATTTTTAATATTCAATAGATTAAACAAAACTTAGTTCTCTAATCTTACCTAACCTCTTGTGACCGAGGGTCCACAGTATTGACTAAAAGACAATATCAATAGCCTTGATTTAAGCCTGAATCAACCAGGGAACTGGATCTGCTGAGGCACTTTGTACCTCTGAGTGATGCTTTGTGTTCCCATCTCTGCTTGGCCTTGGTGGGAGAGAAGCACTGACAGTTCCCCTTCCGCAACTTAAAAGGCAGAGCACCCCATGCTGCAGGTATGGCTGCATTGCAGGGGTTCTTGTTTAGGTCTGAACTTGTATGGTAGTTAAGAACAGCTCCTGTCAATGCCAAGGGATGCAGGGGGATTACATTACTAGATATTATCTTGGGCTTGCTGTATTTATACATCTCAATTACAAAATCAGGAAGTGTTGCCAGACATCATTTGGATACAGCTGGCACACACACACACACACACATATATACAGACAGAGAGAAACAAAAATAATCCCGTACTGCCAGCCTGCTTGATTTTTTTGATTAGTTGAAGACTGTGGAAATCTGATTCTTGCAGCCTGTGGTGACACACTGCTGGGGAAACTGGGTTTTGTCCTGTGTGCCACTGCTGGGGGAGGCAGGCTAGCAGCAGCACAGGCTTTCACAGCTGCCCAGGAAAGGTGGATCCCAACCCCAGACTTGCTCACCTCACCTGGAAGAAAAGCTGTATCTGAATCCCAGGTTTGGGACTGCTCATTATTTCCTGTAATATCTCTGCACCCCTGATTTATTTTGTGAGCAACAAAGGCAGGGGGACTCAAATCACAACAGCAGATCCTGTATGAAGTAGTGCAGGTGAAATACAGCCTGGAGCTTTTACAGGAATCATTCCCCAGGTCAGGTATTCTGTATTCGCTGAGCAAAAACAGCAGATGTGGCAGGAGGACAAACTTTCCATGTTCCTCTCCAGGACAGACAAAACCTCCTGCAAACCAAGGGGTGCAATCTGAGAAACCTCTCCTCTCTCTATTTTTAATGTGATTATTGATAGTTGTGTGAACAGACCCCATATCCTGGCAGGTCAGCAGCTCCTAAGCCACAAAGCCCAGCCCTGGTGCAGGCTTCCCTCGTGCCGCTGTCCTGTGGCCCCTGGGCCCCTTCCCGCCTACACGTCCACACACACGGAAACCACTGACCATGGTCAGGCAGTCCCCTGACAATTGGGGATGTGGGAAAGCTCTTCCCAGGCAAGCAGCAGCCTAGCCTTTCCAGAGTTCGGGCCAGGGCAGAAAGGCCAATGCACCAAGGGAGAGCACTGAGAGGACATTTCAGCTTCCTGATGAAGGGAAAATGATCTCCCCCCTGTGGGGTTTTCTCTGGAGGCTATGAGAGTGAGACTTCCAGATTGGAGGAGAGGGAGGAAAAGAAGGAAAGATGAGAAAATAGCCAGCTAGAGGGATGTAACCATAATTTGCTCATTAGCACACTGATGGCAGGTACTGCTGTGGAATGGAAGGTGCTGGGCAACACCAGGAAAGATAAACTTTAATATCAAGTGATCTTGGACAGTAAAATTTAGTGTGCCAAACACAGTGAGACAAGCACCTAAGGAACAAGGGCATAGCTAAACTATCCCTTAAGGATTTCTGCTGGAAAGAAGCATGGCCTGGGAGGCCTAATGGTCTAAGTAGATATCAGCAAAGTATTCTTCATTTCTACTTACGGATGTAATACAGCTTTGGATACATCTTGCACTGAGACCACATTCACTTGTCTGAAAAATGGGGTTATGAAGTGATTATTCCTGTCTGTAATATTGCTTCACAACAGAAAAAAATATTAAAATGCCTTCCTGCAACAGCTCTGAGACGTTCCTAAATGGTAATTTCATACTATCAGGCCATGTTTTTTTCTCATGATTGTGTTGAAAGTCTCCTTGTCTCCCTGGTTTCTAGAAGAATTTCTGCACTATTAGCAGTGAATTAAGTCCGAATATCAGAATATATTACCCTGAGTATGTCCAAAAAGCATGGGTTTCTTTAACGTGTAAATATTCTGCATTCACACAGAAATAGCTTCAGCACTTCTGTGAGTGATATAGTCTGCAAAGCACAACCAGCCCTTGTAATCACACTACCACAATTCAGAAAAATAAATAAGGGTCTAAGACATGATATGAGATCTTTTTAGTAATGGAAATAAAATTATTTTTCTTTTTTTTTTTTAACTTTCTGTGTATGTGCATTATAGTTCTCATTCTTACTTCTCCATGCGTGGTGGAAAACCTACAGCTGTTTAGCTTTACAATATCACAGAAAATAGCCCAGACTTCTGCTCTGCCTCACTTAAAAACTCTCTTTTAGGTTGTGGTTTTTGTTCTCAGAGAAGAGAGCTTTCCATTTGATATTAACGTTCACAGAAAAGTCTTGAACAAAAGAAACTCTTACAGCTCAGGGGGAACATCTCCAAATTTTTCTGCTGTCTAGATGGACTAAGCACACACTGCAAAAACAGACAAAAAGCCAGGGAACTGGAAATCATATCTTCAGGGCTTTTTCAGTTTTTTTAAATCATGTTTCAATCCTCTTTTTGAAAATTTTCTTTTTTTGGTTTTACTCCTTAAACAAGAAGAAGAACAATTTCCTTTTCTGCATAGGGAATTGTGAAAGATACGGATTATATGGAACAGCCAAGGTTGGAGTAGAAGGGAAGGTCATCACTTTACAGGACTGAATCCTAAGTACCACCAGAATTCCTGACAACACATAAAATAAAGAAAAGCCTGCAACAGCTAAACTTCCTTTTTTGAATGGGTGCCTGATGCTGGAAGGTACCTTTGACAAGAAAGGCATCTAAGGACACTTAACAGCAGCCAGGTAATATATTCAGTGTCTTCCAAGATCCAGGGCCTCAGCAGGCAGGAGCAGAGATGCAAGAGCTTTTATCATTCAAAAAAAGAAAGGTGAAGGGTTCATCTCAGTCTTAGGTAGTATTTGAAAGCTGGTGTGGTTAAGGCATGCCCTGCACTGCTGCCAGCATCTTGCAAAGCATTTTCTTTTGACTTTTCCTGTCTGTAGGACAAGAGTTGGGATTAGCATGAGTGCAGAGCAAGCCTCAGGCTCACCCCTCAGTCCTTTCATCATCAGACCATTTGAATTTTCTACAGAGCTGGAAAACAAACTCTTCCACACTCCAGCTCATGTAAAATTCTCTGTAGTTCTCTTGATAGAAGTGAGTGATGATTGACATAAATTGATGATATTTTCCTGCATTTTTAATTCTGAGATTTAACTTCTTTGCAACAAAATCACAGTGAATTAAGCCATTTTTGTCAATGACTCTAGCCAAAGACTGTGAAGTAAAGCCGAAGCATTTATAAAAGTATCCATGATAGAATCATCTACATTAATTAATTGATTAAATTTTAGCAGTCCACTTGTCAGGCTTCTAAAACTGGTGACAAGATGATAGACAAGTGAGAAATAAGGCACTTTCAACCCAGAGATACTTTTCTCTTTACAGTTCATGAAAGTTCACTGACTTATTTGAAAATAGAGAAAGCTGGGTTACTCTTGATTCACATCCCCTCACCCCCTCAAAAAACCCATACATGCATATATAGATATAGAAGTAGTCTATATATGGATATACATGAAAGATATAAAAAAGAACATTATGAAATAAAAACAATGTGTATGACTGATTAATTTAATGACCATTAGACACATAATATTCAGATAGAGCTAATACTAAATAACAATAAATCTACTCTCCTTTTTCAGCACTTTCAAACTACTGTACCTTTGAAAGTTACAGTACCTTTTTACTTCTTTGCCTTCAATAAGGCTTAGTGGCTATTTATGTGATGTGACTTACCCTCCATTAATTCGAACTTTTCTGGTAGTAAAAAAAACAAACACAAAAAAGACACTGTGAAATTCTGGCGTTATTCTATTTCTATCTGTATTGAAACAAAGGAATCATTTCAATGCCAAACACTGAGATGGTAGAAATAATTTTAGCTGCAGAAAACTAAAGATAGTGTTAAATCTGCATGTACAAACAGAAGTCTGCACACACAAACCTACATCTGCATATGCAGAATGAGCTGATTCTTGCTCAGGTGAGGTTTTGCCACTGTGTGCCAGTGTAGGAACACTGGGTCAGTTGTTAAAATGCTACACATACAGAACTCACAAGTTCTATTTGATCTAATTTGTGAGTCTGAACACACAACAACAAACACTTATATCATGACATGGGATAAAGGAGCAAACTGTGATAATAAAATATCTACTTTTCCATCATTGTTAAATCTCAGATGTCTAAGTTTTAGATCTACACATTTTTCTATAATAACAAAGCACCTGAATGGGAGTTCATCTATGTGGAATGATATTTCTGTTTCCCCCTTATCAGCAAGATGTTTACCCATTCTTTTTTATACATTGGCAATACAATAAAATTGTATTCATGGACAGAATATTTATTCTAGACTAAGGATGCTGAAAGGGCAGAATACGAAATGCTTTATTTTTATTTTGCAGTTTTTGAGAAAACCTTTGTGTGCAAGATGCAGCCCATTGCAGATCCAAGTGTATTCATCCTACTGGAGTGAGTCTCATGTAGATTCCAATTTTGCATTGCATGGAAAAGCTCTGTACTGGAGTTGAAACAATTTTTAATACCTAGGGAAGTACCACAATGCCTGGATAGTAAGTCCTATCACACAGGCACATCCCTGGAAAAATCCACTCTATTTTTACTAGGAGACCCTCTACCATCAATTTGCTGTCTGACCTAATTTTCCCTGCAAGTAAATACTGAGAATACTGTCCTTTTGGGATTATTGTTCATTTATTTCAGCAATATGTACTATGAGGAGTATTAATAAGCCTGTCTCCAACTGACCAAAAGATTACTTCTTTAGTTTTTATCAGTGAAATATGGTCAGTCATCCAAAAATTTACTTCTCTGGCGTACTCTCCACTTACCATAATGAGGAAATATATCTCAAGGAATACATGGTTAGAAATAATGCTTTTATGTTTTCTATAGTTTGTTATTTTTGCTTCAAATCACAGCTCCATTCAGTGTGATCTGACATGGCTAAAATAGTAAAACCCCCACTCCTCCAAAGCAGTGTTTATTATAGAAACCACAAACTTAACCTAACCTAGAGCAGCTTTTCCAGCAGTGATATAATTACAGTAGTTATTGTTGCAATAAACCAGATGTTCCTGAGCTGGAATGAAAACATCCCCCTGATATTACATTTGTTATGTCGCCTCTTTTCAAGTTTCACATCAGCTGTTCAGAAAGCACTCTTTCCATTGAGTGTCACTTACAGATTCTCGCTGGGTGAGTCTTTTAGGGCAAAAGAATGAAATGCTGGCCAGGCACTGAAATTTCACTGCTCTTCTTAAAGCCTCCAACCTGACAATTTTCAGTGTCACTAGTCCTTGGTTTAGAGATTTTTTTTTTGTCCCTTAAGACACTTGGCTGAAAAAAAAACCAAAACCCAACATTTTGGAAAACCTACTTATTGAATGAGTATATTCTGTATGAAAAGAGTGTTCTACTCCTACAAAATCAATGGAGTTTGACAGAGAGTTCAGGGAGGTCACCCTTTTAGTCACTATTTTGAGCAATTTAGTTATTGGGCAACATCTTTTGAACTGCTTTGTCAGCTGTGGTTGCAACTCCAGATCATGGACAACCGTTCAACCTGAACCATGAATATCCAGCACTACTCCAACATTACACATCTTGTATTTTTAACAACGTGGTAGTCAACACATTTCTAATATTTCCCAGCCCAATCAAGTCCTAACTGCAAAAATGTGTTGCCAATAAAGAATTGGACTGTGTTTAAACTGCTAGGATCTTAGACATGAAAGTTGTTGTAAATATTTCATGTGTGCAAGAAACCTGTCTAGGAACATCAACCACAAAGAGTCATGAAGTCAGGAGATTGCTTTATTGCACTTACGGAGCCATAAAATAATATAATAAAGAAACACAAACTAGGCTTGGGGTTTTGTTTACTCATAGGTAAGTTCTCACGAAGATACAGGAATAGTAAGAATTAATTACCTATCAACTATCTGAACAAATCATGGTAATCCTGGAAGAAACTTTTGTAATGCTCAGGTACACATGTCGCTCTTCTTTCTGTTCCCTCATGGTAAACCATTAGTCAACCAATCCCTGTGGCAGCTGCAATGTGACAAGGGAGGAATTCACCTCGTGGTCTGCTAAATTTGCACTTTGTAAAAATGAAAATGTTTCTTATAGGAGGAATTTACATGGCTCTGAAACACAGTCCAACTTTTGACTAATGTGGTAGGGGATGCAGACATTGTGGCCTGGCTTTACAAAAATCTTTGAAAATGGGCCATAAAATAGCTGAGGAAACCCAAGAGGCACCCACATGTTTGGAAGCAGATTATAAGACAGCTCTGCTGCTCAGCCACAATCAGCCCCCTGCTTTCAAAAGACACGGTATAGATTTCACATTATTTGCTCTCTTAAAGGGAACATATCAGAGCTGAAATAAATAAATAAGCAGGGCCCATGTCCAGGGAACCTTGACGTCTTTCCTGTCACGGAGGCCAAGAGGCCCCTGCTCTTCCTCCCTTGGCTGTGACATGCCCAGCAAATATTTTCACCATCCACACTTGATTCATTCTTTTAACTGTCCTCACCCACTCATCATTACAGCTGTGCAAAACATCCATTACAAACCCTGGAGCCATCCAAAACCTACCTTTTTAACTTCACTCTGTGCTTCACACCCAGCAGGCATTGGTTGGACTTTTAGGTGGCTTAACCTTTTGGGACAATCGACCCCCAGTTTCATGCAAATCTAGGCCCAGGTTAAGGTGAATGATTTATGGGTTGCATAGTTTGAACATCTCTGAGAGTTTCACATCACTTCACTGCATAGATCTCTGTCAATATTCATAGAAATTGAAAAAGATGTGTGCATAGTACCACTGCAAAAGGGTAGAATAAGAGTGGTCAGGTCTCAAATGAGCTCTGTGCTTTGCCAAAAATTCCTGGTCTGAAGGACTGGACGGGGGGAAGGGGGGGGACTCTTTTTAACTCTTTAACACTTTATTGCTTCAAAGTATAGGTCACTCATAAATTTTTTATGGCATTCTTTTATTTAGCACATATGCATGCCAGTAGTGGTTCAATTAGACAGGAACTCTGCAAGGACTTGCTGTAACAATGCTCTTGGGCAGGAAGTAGAGTGAAACCCAGACTCCAAAATTCAGATGGAAAGTTAGATTTTTCTGCAGTCAAAATGAGAGATTTATTTGGTTGGTGGCAAAAGTTTGTGTCTGCAAAGTTTGGATTTGAGTGTTCACTGGGATTTTGGGCAGCCCAGTTAGCAAAATTAAGCAGTTAAAGAGAATCTAGATTATGCCAACCCTACTGAATGATATCTCAGTCTGTCACCTTTCAGAACTGTGGGGCAGTCTGCTTTAAAACCACTGTCAGAAATTACAGATAAGCAAGATTTTTAAAATAAAAGCAGTTGGAAGGACAGGATTCAATGTAGAAAGCTCTGTGGCTTCTTAGACAGAATCGAATAAACTAATCTCACATCTTAATTTTTAAAGGAAGCGCAGACCACTCAAGGCAGAAGTACCAAACATGTCACTTAACACCTTGTAACAGAAGAACTTCCTTGGTTTCTGTTTGCAGCATGACATCTTTTTGTCTGCAAAAGAATCCTTCTCTATCATGAGTGAGCCCATGCAGAAGATTGTAACCATCTTACCAGATCCCAACTGTGGAACACTCCTTCCTGCTAATACTAAAATATTAATTTCAGTGAGAGTCAGAGGGACAGCATTTACCGTGTGGTGAATGTTGCTTTGTCCTGTGGTGACCGGTTATTTTCTGAAACCCTGTGATGTGCCCATTTATCAAAATGCCTTCAAGACAAGCAGATAAAAGGTTTGGAAATTTGTATAAATCACCAAAAAAAATGGCTTGAGGTAGAGTTACATTGTACTTAAGGCCATATTAAGAAAAGCAGGTGTGGGGTTCAGCTGAGCAGAAGATCCACAATGTGAACAAGTGTCTGAACTGGTCACCATGGTGTGAGGCACTGTTGGCTCTCGGTTTTCCCAGATGTCTGAGAGAGGTAAGGTGGTGAATCACAGCCTGCAGGTTTCTGTTCCTTCCCATTATCTTCACAGGGAATGGGAGTGACCAAGCTCAGAGTGCATCTCGCTCCACGTTAGGTGAGGAGAGCTCTGCTCCTGGTGTCTGGCAAGTGCCACACACAAAGTGGAATTTGGTGGATGAGGAAGGGAGACAGGACAAACATTCAGTGCTGTGGAGGTCAGTGCTTTCTCCTGCTCTGCTGAAAGCAGAATTCCTGCCTCAGTCAAGAATTATCAAATAAGAATAGTATGGAAAGTTCAGCATGGAAACATTAAAAAATGACAGAATCAGCAGCGGTTCTCTGTGAAGAAATGAGCCACAAAAACAACACATAGGCAGCCCTGGAGTGCAACATCAGAACCCCAAAGTGTATTTACAACAGCCATTAATCATCACTTTCACTGTCTCCATTTGTCCTGGCTTAGAGAAGTGCTGAGCATCCTTATCCCACATCAGCATCAACACCTTGAGGACTGATACTCAGGGGCAGATATAATATGGCAGATTAATGTTTCATGTCACATATGTGTGGATGGCTGTGAATCAGAGGAAACAATTGCTTTCAAATAAATGATGTGAGACTAGAAAAGTGATAACAATGCTTGATTTGAGAATAAAACCCCTTGGATTCACTCCAGTAAAAGCGTGATGCCACTGAGAGTGCTGTTTGAGGAGTCAGTTGCCATTTGCACTGATAATCATGGTTCTTGGGACTGGTATCTGTCATTTCAACTCAGGCTGAGTCGTAACTTAGTGGGAAAAAGAAAAACAAATTGCTGAAGTGATAGGATTTCTCTTTCTCCTCTCTCTGCATCTCAATAAAATAAGGTTTCCTTTCTATGAGCTATTTGCCAAACCTCTCATCATAGACACCTTCCCTTTAAAAGGATGGACAATGAAAGGGAAGACAAACGAGATTAAGTTCAATATTGAAGACATTTGCTCAACATAGACAGTCCTTCCTTTCCACAAGTTGCTATTTTTTCTTGTTAAAAAAAGAGAAATATGTTACAAATCACATTTAATAACATGAGTAAAAAAACTGCAGCCAATTAGCAGTAAATGCTCCAGTAAATGTATCTGTTGCAAGAAGAGGTGTCATAAAAAATTATAGCACTGAGATTTACTGCCAATGGAGTCAGCAACAGCATTTCCATTGCCTATAGCTGGAGGAGGACTTGGTTCCTAGGAAGTTCACTTCAAAGATGATTACATTTATATCAGCAAGTCTAGGAGCAAGGGCTCCACGGCCTTGAAAGGTGAATGCTAGAGGGAATAAAGGGCTGTAAATCCCTGTTTCTGCTATGATAAGGATGCTGGCCCCAGCTGAAATATACAGAAATAAAGTACAGTTATATGACTTTGAAAATCCAACCAAAAATCTCAGAGTAACCACATCTGCAGTCCTACTACAGGTAAATCTTCCAGAGCTCTTGTAACAACTGTTACTTAAATAAGCAGTCTGGGGCCTGTCTCAGTGTTTCTCAGATTGCTGAAATATTTTGCTTACATTTATGAACTAAAGAAGGTTTCAGACCCTTTGTTCTAGCTGTGTAGAGAATTTACCAAATTCACAGTCAACATAGTAGAGGCTGAATTGTCAGGTAATTTTCTTGGGAAATTGTCAGAGAAGTAATCTTGTTCAGACTGCAACTTTCAATTACTCTAAAAATGGACCTGTAAGGGCTTCCTTAAACTGTCTCATTTTTTAGCCAAAAAAATAACCAGACTTTCACAATCCTGTAATGGTTAGAGGTAGTGACAAGGTATTCTGGCCCTGCTTTCCAGTAATATAGGCAAGAAAATCTCTTGATTCCACTCTCTTTTGTGCTTATTCCATTTTTTGTTACGTCAGATAATCACAATTGTGTACAGCTTTGAACAGGCCTGAATACACAGTTGCCCACTTTTGAACCATTGCTAAATCACATTTCCTCTCTCATGGAAAGCGAGAAGGTTTCCTTAGTCCTGCTCCCCAGGAAACCTCCAGGATTGAAATCCCTCTCTCCAGGCTCCCCCCAGCACAGCTCCTGAAGGCTGCCCGCCTTCCTCCCCGCCTGTTCTGAGCCCTGTCTCTGCTGCTCAGCCTGCTCTTTTTTCCACATGCATCCCTGCCCAAAACAAACTCAGCAAGGCTCCCCACCCAGATCTTCGGAATTCCTGGGCAACCTTACGTATGCCTTTGTTTTGGGCAGGAAGATGTGCTGAACTGTCTCCTCCAGCGCCAAAGAGAAGGGTGGTGGTTAAACCTACCATTTTCAACAGGGTCTGTAAAAACAACCCTCGACAAAGGTGCAATTTCACAACCCCCTCTGTGTGTGTGTGGGAAGGAAGGAATTTGCATAGAAATGGCCATCTTTCCCCGTATTTCCTGCTGGAGAGGAGCAACAATCACGACCAGGATGCCCGAAGCTTGGTTCAGCTGAGAGCTGTGTGTAGGCAAAAAGTTTAATTCTTAGCATTTGGTTGTCCTTATGGTTTACAGTTCAGACATTGGAGGACTTCACAGATATACAGACAGTTCCAGCCTTTTAGTTCTCAGCTGACCTGACCTGAGCACCAGTTTGGGAGCCAGGGAGGCTGCACTCAGTGTGAAGTTGGGCTGGACCTTGCCCAAATCACAAGACAAAGATTTGCCTTCATGAGACTGTGGAATTCAGGGTGGTTGACTCACCCATGGGGGATGTCTCTTGACTGATACTTTGCCCCAGGAACTTCAGTAATGCAGAAAGCACTGCCACATCTGTCAATCCCAAATAATGCTGCTGTGGATGGTCTTCATTATGACAGGGGTTTGTAGCCTGGGAAGACTCATCCATAGGATGTTCTATTTTCCTTGGGTGGCAGGAGGAGCTCTCCAGAGCAGTATGGTAGCCACTAGCAATGAAATGGGCAGGAGATGTTCTTGGTATCTTGTAAAAGACAGCATTTGTGTTGAGGTGGGTTATCACACATAGCTAGCCTTAATTCCTCTTAAATGAAGGCTCTGTTTATGGCACATCAAGGTCAGGACTGTAAATCCTGGAACAAATCACCAGGTATAATGAAAAGGAATAATGTCAATTATATTCTTCAGCCATTTTTAGTACTTGAAACACGGTCTCTGTACTCCTTGGAGTTCTCTCAGGGAAGTACAGATGGTATCTTTGTGAGGTAATAGTAACCTGCTTATTACTGTTCCTTTGTTTTTACCACTAGCTTGAAATTCATGCCATTATTAAACATTGTATATGGCATAACAAACCAGGTAACCCTTAGAGCTTTTCAGTGACATGTTTAATAGAGCTCTGGAAGTATTTCCAAAGAAATTTCCAACCTTTATTTACCCTTTGTAGATCATTTCACTTTGCTTTACTCATACCCTTCGTGGTCAGTTTCTAGCAGTCATTCACAGTTCACCGAAGGTAGTTTCATGGGAATGGAGGGTTTTTCATATTTGTTGCAGAAGATTTTGGAAACCAGAATGTCTCTAATCTTTATCACATAACTTTGCAAAAGCAAATCCATTCTGAGAGATAAAGAACTACCCTCAAGAAGAGACAACAAAACAAAATGTAGTGCAGAAGTAGCAGATGACCCAATTCCTTACAGGAAATTATATACAAACCTTCCTTTAAAAGAGGAGTCTTCATATGAAATTGGGTATTTCAGGGGTGGGTTTTTTTGTTTGTATGTTTGTTTGTTTGTTTTTAAACAACTATGTTTAAAAAATATCTACAAGTTTAATGACAAGAAAAAAAGAAAAAAGTCTGTGGCTTTAGTACAGTTAAATGGACTATGTGTACAGCCAATTAGTGTACTTAAGCCAGCAGTGCTTAACTAGAGAAATTCTGCCTAGTGTTAGCTGTGTAACCGCCCATTCATAAAGCACAGTAAATAGTATTAATATGTGTGGCAATGCTTAATTTTCTCAGTTACAGAAGTTTATCAAGTCCAGTATATAATCTTGGGCTGGAAAGGAAGATAAAGAAACTTTGCATGTAAGGAATATTTTCCTGACAGGGTCCCAAGTTGTTGTAATAAATTGGGATACTATTTTTTTAATGTTTTCCAGTGAGGTGTAGGGGGAAAATAATAGAGTTGTTTTTTCCCCTCATTATTTGGTGGTCCTTCTTTGAAATTTTCCAAACCAAAGCCATTTCTCACATCTGGTTGGAACACAGTTTTTTAAGACATTCAAGTAATTCAAATCAGATGTAAAAATCTAAGCTACACTGTATGAAATTCAAGAACAATATGGTTACAGGGTTAGAAAAGTCTGCAATATGGCACCTCTTTTAATCAATGCCAGCCTCAGTTTCAGTTTTTCTGTAAATACAAGACTATAATTAAGAATGATCTACTGCATTAATTATTTCAATACCCAGCATAGCAAGTTACTAGATTAGTGACGCTTTGCATTTACAATATAAGTAACAATTTGTTTCCCCTATGCTCTGGGTGAAGTCCACAGCAACGTGGCCTGGATCAGATTTATTTTCCAATGGAAAATATTGAAGATCACTAATATCAATAAGCACTTCCTTATCTCTGCCAATTGGAACTGCCTGTATTGACTTTCACCGCATTCCAGCAGTTCTGCCTGTACCCAAACCAAAGTTAGTCGTTAATTTCCATTAACTAAACCACCACTAAACATCATTTAAATTATTTCCAATAAATGCTCCATTAATGCCTGTTATCTGTATTTAATTCCCATTGATTCTCAAAAGCTGCTGTGGAGTTTAATTGACACTGCAAGAAGAGCAGTTTCCCACAGGTGTCATTGAGACTTATTTCTCTCTGGCTGCCAAGCACTAGGGAGCAGTGCTACCCGAGGCTGCCATGTAAATTAATGGCTAAAAACCCAAACAGCTGCAGCTGGACTTGACCAGAAAACAATACTTACCTCACCAACAAACACTTGCTCCTCTAGGATACTGTTTCAGTTGGCCAGAAAATATTTTAGGGCTTTTCTTAGACTTAGCCTGTGAAAATAAGTGGCAAAGTATTTTGGCTTGTTCCACTTTGGGGAAAAAATACCATCTGATAAACAGAAGTTCTAGACCCAGGGTAAAATCAGTGCAATTGTTTAATTCTTTTCTGATCCTTATTATAATTTTGTCCATACAAATATTTCCAACCAAGAAAAAAAATGTCAAACCTTTACCTGTATGATTCTTTCTGGTATTTTTGGTATTTAGTGTAGGTTCTCAGCAACACTTCTAACTCCTCTGGATTATATCACCTTTTTAAAATATCTTTTGGTATTTTACATACAAGTCAGTTACACTTATACTCTCAGAAACTGCCAATTCAAGAAAACAAAACATCTGTCCAACAGTGATGAGCTTGACTAATGTTCCTTTTGAAGAGAAAAGCAAAAGAATTGGCTTGCTGAGAATTGAATGTTACTGCATTTTCAAAACGACATTTTCAATTTTACATTGCAAAACATTTCCCTCTATTTTCCATACTATTTCAAGTTGACATCTAAATTAAATATTTTTCTTTTATTCAAACAAATCACTTGATTGACCAAAAATTACTGTATTCATAATCATGCTTTGTAATAGCTTTCTGGATTGCTTTATTGCTTTCATTAGGAATGGAAATAAAACTCAACCATAGGACATTCCCTGAGAAGGAAAAATCTGGATCTCATGGGGCTTTGGTTGGAGCATTTTTTCATTAGCTTCACTTTCTGAAGATGTTCAGTCCATTATCCAAAAAGTTCCTCCAAGCTAGTCCTGTGCAAAAGTTGCCACACATCCCACATTGTGCCATGGTCAAACCTCACGTCCATTATGAAATGACAGCAGGATATGGCTTTTCCTAGAGTTTTATTACAGCCTGCTTTTCTTTAACAGCTCAGCATTCACACAACAGATGTAACACATGTTCATTATCTGCCTTTGTGGCTGGACAGGCATAAATTACCAATGGATATAAGGCTCCCAACCTGAAAAGACAGTTGTGTTGCCATTCTCCCATCTGCACTGCCCAGCGCATTCCGCAGGATCTGCCTTACCTTGGATTGCTTCACTGCAGCCATATCTCAAGCTGACAGACTCTTGGGCAACAGTTCCCCACTTTGCATCTGAAAGAAAAGTGGCACCTCCAGGAACCAAGCCCACATGCTAGGGGCTATGGGCTCCAAGATGGGACAGAGAGCAGAGACCCCCCAGGCAGCCCTGAAATGCATCAAGGAGGGGATCCGCTTTTCCTGCAGAGCACTAATGTTATCAGGAGCTGCTGTAAGGGCCCAAACAAAGGAAGCCATTTGCAGGGCACGAAAAGAAGGAATTCTATTGGTTTGGGAGAACTTATTTCCACAGGCGTTATCTATTAACTATCTACACAGATGAAGCTACCAGTGGTGATAGGCATTATCTGCATTTCCTTCTGGTTGCTTTCCTCTCCTGCCAACCCTGCCTCTGCCTGGTCAGGGCTGAGCCTTTTAATATTTCATGTAAATCCATTGTAATAGCCAGAGAACACACAGAGCAAGTAAAGTTGTATTTCTTTCTAGCCCTAGTTCTAGTTAAAGCTTTTTGTGTGTTTCAACCCATATCTCTCAATGGAAACCTCTACATATGCTTGAATTCCAACCTGCTTCCTTGTAGGTCTAAGACCTTATTGCTTTTGAATGTCCCAAACATTATTATTGTTGTTTCTATAGTTATCTTCTTTTTTTTTAAAATTTAAATTATTATTTATTTGGATTATTGGATGTCTCACATCCTTCACGAGCAATGGAGGTGAGATTTCAGTATCTTTGTTCCTCTGACAGTCCTTATACAGAAAGTGTGGGGAAGAGCATATTTCAGAGACACAGAAAAAAATGAAAACAAAATATGATATGATATTAAAACTCTGCATTTATGATATTATGGCACAGATAGCATCTCTTACAACTGCTTGCACCCCTTGAGCTCATTTTCCCCAGATAATTTAACTTCGAAATCTCAGACTGTGACCAACATTTGCTGCACAGCACTAGATAAGGTCATACTTGCTTTTCTCCAAACTCTCTTTTCAGACTTTCTCAGATCCTCTGGAGATTCAGAGGAAATTTTGCCCCGCAAAACAACCTCCAGAGATTTTAACCTCAAAAACTTTACCCTCGGTTATGAAATATGCAGTTTTCTGGGCTCTGCAACCTGGAAGCCAAGACAAAGGTTTAGTTTGGGCAGTTGCTAGTCTTGCCACAGCTTCTGCTGTTTTCCTTTCACACTCAAATTGGGTAGTGCTTTTGGGAGGTAAGGAATAGTGTGAAAAGTTTGGGAACTTATCCCACTGTACAATAAACTTGACATCTAATCTGCTGCTTGGGTTTGTAACACACTCAGTAGAGTTAAACTAATCAGCACTGCAGTCCCTGCAGCCCTAGTACCACTTTTCCCTGGTAATTGCACCACAGCTCCAATTTACTGGAGCTAAAGATGCTCCATCTACACATGTTTCAGTTTTGCACATGCAGGCATTCACTTGGCCCTGGGCAGTAAACTCAGATGACAGTGGCATTGGCATCTTCCCTTCCCAGATGGATTCCTCCTCCAAGGAAGGACTTTGACATACACATGATCTACTCAGTGAATTTTATCACACTTCAGGTGCCTTTGGGCATGTGCAGGATTTCAGAATGCAGAGGCTTCAAACAAGGTTTTCAGGGCTTAGTTTTACTTTACAGGATTAGTACCTGAATTTTACTTCTGTACCAATTTATATTCCTAAATCTGCTTTCTGACCTAGCCCTTACTGACTGAGTGGCAGAGATTAAAATAACCATCCTTGATAATTCTCTAAATTCCTAAATTAAAAACACTCCACTGAGATACATAAATGGTTTGCCTGTTTCACATAGGCCAGAAAATCAGGACCAAAGTCCAAGCAAAAATGACATATCAAAACACCAGCTGAAACAGAAGGTTCCAGCTGTTTCAAATGCCACTAAACCACAATGATTACTGCTAACATAAATAAAACAAAATCTTAATCCAGTTTTATCAAGGAGTTACTAACCATATTTCTCTGCTCTTCCAGTAGTTTTATGGGAGTATTTTCATAAACAAGTGGAAGAATGGAATATTGGGGACCACTTTCCCTTGTACTGTTAGAAAACCTCAAACAACTCCAAATGCATCTAACAAACAACTGAACTTGGTCAATTCGCCTTGAGTAGAAAAAAAGCTGTCAAACCAAGGTCTAAATTATGTCCTTGCTAAGTAGCTTGACTTGTGGTGGGGATTTTATTTGACAATGTAACTTCCTTGTGACCACCACAAATGATAACAGTTGCAAGAGCTTTACAGTTGCTAAACCAAAGGAATGTCTGGAATTTTGGAAAAATCTTTACAGCATCAGCCCACGCTGACATTTTGTACTTTAAAAGCTATCTTTAAGCAACTAAATAGGTGAGAGAGCACTCTAGAAGCTGGCAAGACAAAGGAAAAAATATCAAAGCCTGCAAATGCCAAGCTGCTGCACTTTTGCTACACTCCATGGTTGTGGTGAAGGGTTTGGGTTGTTTCATTTGTAGACTCATGACTCCAGTAACAAAAAAAATTCCAGTAACAAAAATGCCAATAGCATTTCTAAATTAAACCAGCCTCTTGTCCCTTCTATTTAGGGCAGCTTTTTCTATGAGCCACCACATCTTCAAGCACAATGCCAGTTCTCTCATACCATCTGTGTAAACTTCTCTCTACTGCTTCCAAAAGTGCCTTTTTTCCACTGCTGGGATCCTCCACTCCAGGAGAAAATATTCAATATGAGTTCAGTGAGAGTTAAAACACAAACAGTTCCCCTTTCATTTTTTTTTCCTCAATTCTCACCATTATCTCGCCAAAATTCTCACCATTATCTCGCCAAAACAGTCTCTAAGAACCCTAATTCTGGTTCTTTATGATTGTGGATTGGGGAGGGAGATCACTGAAGTTTGGTGCTAGCTGAACTTGCATTGCAATTCCTCATCACTACAAAAGACTAATGGCTAAAGGAAGATATTTTTAAGGACACCAAGGGGAACATCTGCAGCAGGACTTGGCAAAGGCAAACCTGAACTTTCTGGAAGTTTTGAAGCAGAGAAGCCACAGGGCAGGACTGTTCCCCTCCAAGAATGTGCTGACTCAATGAAAACATCCCTGTTTTGCAGATCCAGAGTTGGATCTCTCTATGGCAGTTAATGGATGGTGTTTTGAATGTCACTGATTTTCAACAGGACTTGTGGTTCTATACCTTTTAGGAGATTTTGATCTCTTACCTCTAGTTGTTTAGCCTGGCATTTCTCTGCAAAGAAATGTCAGCTACCACTCCAGTAGCTACCAGGAGCTGCTGGGAACTGGCATGGTGATAAATTAACAGGTTGTGAAGGGTTGAAAATGCAAGAATTACTCTTTTTTTTGGACTTGCAGAGGGACTTAGGATGATAGATTTCTACTGGAGAAGTGAGGATGACAGTGCATGAACACTGGGTGAAGTCAGAGTGAACAGCTGGAACACATAGTCTCTGTCTCCCCTCTGTAAAACACAATCCTTTGTCCTTATCTAATAATTGTAATTCCCTGTTTTCCCATTACAATCAGCCTACATGTTTACGTTTGAATGACAAGGTAGCTTAGAGTGAAAAAAAAATTCCAAATAATGTTCTGCAAACAGTATTATTCTTTCATATGAACACAACGATGGAGTTGTGTTCACAAATTCCTTGTTACCAATATAAATAATTACAAAACCATAAAGAAAAATAAATGCATACAATAACCAAAAGTCTAAACCCACCACTACTAAACAGCACTTTATAACTGTGGCTCTGAATTATTACTGCCTCTCCAGCACAGTCACAATATCTGCCTTCATAAAATCCTCCACTTCACAAACTAGATGGATTGAATAATTAAGAAAGCCTATGTTTAGTCCACAAAGTGAAAGCACCATCACTGTAACGTGACCACGAACTCCCATTTTCAAAAATGGTAACCTTTTCATTCCCTGGAGTGAGAATGCATGATCCACACCTCCTTGCTCCCTATCTATCCCACCAGAGCTGTGTGTGTGCATGAACACCCTACCACTCAGCAGTGCTGTGGGTGCCTGGGGATTGCCAGGCACTGCCCTTTCCTTGCTGCTCCCATCGCTGGAATTGTAGACAGATCCCCGCCTCTGTGTTTTCCTACCATGTGCCAAGGAGATACCTGTTATAACTTCCAAAATATGTTGGCTGTGGAGCGCTGCCCAATTACCTTAGCCCTATAAATAGACAAAAACACACCTATGGATATGGTGTAAGAGAATACCTGTTTCCCTCTGAGCAGCATCTCCAGACCAACTGCTGACACTTTTCTGGTTGCATTTCACTTGTAACATTTCAGTGTTTGCCAACAGGATTTTTTTTACCCTCTCTGCAGATGGCTAGGTGTTATTATCACTCCACCCATGTGCCTGAGTCTGCTCACAGTCCTGCTCCTGGCAAAATTCAATCTTTGCTCATGTCTTGACCCGTGCTCATCTTTCCATTGCTTTTTAATTAATCCACGGTTAGCTGAAACTCCTGCCATAAATCAATTATTTCCTTTCAATTCTTGTTAAAGATTTTTCATTTCCCTAAATTTGCAGCATGTTGCTCCAGAGCTGTTAAGAGCACTCTTTTCTCTCATTATCAAATCAGTGAAGAACGGGGTCAATGAAGCAAAAAACCACAAATCCAGCACTGAAGACCTTCAGGCTTAAAGACATTTCCTTCTGTCCCAGACACCCTGCAAATGAAAACATGGTCTCTTGCCACCTTGGAAGCTACAAGCCAGATCTTCCCTGGGTGTAAAGCACCGTGTTTTGGGACAAACACATCATTTCCTGATTTACACTAGCTGAATATTTGGCAATTATTCTGTCTACCCTCTAGCTGGAGGAAGACATGTCTGTGAAACTGCCCCTCATACAGGAATAACTGGAGTTTTCTAAGTGCATATTCTCATACCTTTCTAATTTGGCAAGCAAAATATGGAGTTCCCTGCAGAGTTCTTCAGGGCATGCTTGCATTGAGGATCTCTTTTTGTGCCACTGCTCAGCATCTCATTTCTTAGCACTTTTACTGAATAAAGTTCAAATCATCAGGAGGTTCAATTTTCATCAAGGAGCTGAGTTTTCAAGCCACGGGCAAATGGAAAGAGCCTTAAAATCCCCAGACTTCCTAGTAGTGTTTGCTTTAAAAAGACAAGATGAACAAATGATACAAAAGAGAGTGGGGAATATACCTACCTGTTTTCTTAAAAGGCATGAGAGGCAAATCACTATTTAGTTCAGTGAAGGAAAATGCAAATGAAAATACATTTTAAGGTAGTTTATCAGGGTGACCGTGTGCTCACAAGGTCTGTGAGCTGCCCACACCAGACCTTAGCCCAGTTACAGCATCATCTGTGGCTCAAGCCCATGCTCACCAGGCATGTGAATCAAATTAAACTTTTCGCTTTTCTCCAGTTACCCTTCTGTGAATTTGGGTCTGAACTTTCAGAAAATTGCATGCACTGTTCCTACAATTATGCATGTAATCAATTAGTTATTTATGTGCACAACTACTATGACCAGGTATGCAAATCTCTGAGCAGCTCTTGCTATTTTCTGATAATTTAGCCCTTTGTCATTTATCCACCCACTTTTGTTTGAAGCGCTAAGTTAATGGAAATTTAACTCATTTGAAACATATGTGTAGATCCATACGAACTGCCCAAAAGCATCACAAAGAGAAAGGATAACCTTGTTGTTAAGGCAAGAGAGCACGAAATCTGGTTTCCATTTTAAGTTCTGCCACACATTTCCTGTGTAACCTTGGGCAAGTCATGAACTGTAACCCAGCTCAGTGGAGCTGACCTACATGGAAAATCAGACAGAGCCATCCTTACTCAGAGAGGTTATTGAGGCATTTTATGTGTTGGTATACAGGAAAAATATCAAAATAAGTAAATGGAATGTCCTAAAGAATCAGCAGTGGTAGATCAGTAATGAGAGATGATCTGTACTCGGTGAAAAACAACAAGTGAAGGGGCAAATTGAGAACTGAGCAAAGGAAACAGCAAATTCAAGCAGGGAGATGAAAGAGAACCAAATGGTAACAGTGAGAATGAGCAGGCATGTGAGTAATTAACCTTTATACAACAATTTTTACTGTCCTGTTTTGTCCTTTCACAAAACGCCACAGTGACAGGAGATATTTGAGAACCGAGCAGGTTAATATGGCACTGGCCACCTCACAGGCTGTCTCATTGGCATGAATGATTCTTCATTAATCAGGTTAATCCCAACAGGGTTATTAATGCCAGGTATTGGCCAAAAGCTGGTGGAGAACTTTGTGTTATTGAAGTAATTACTGTAGCTGTGTTCAGTACTGGGGAAACTTGCACTCTTTGTTTCCTTACGCACCAGAACAGAATTGCAAAGTCAGTTTGGTGGCTGCCATTGCTTCCTCCTTTTTGGATGAAACACAATTAGATTTGCACATTACTTCACTAAATGTTTGGAGTCCAGCCTTGTGGGAGCCCTGCAAATCATAACATACTTTGAGAGAATATATCTCCTGTAAAAAATTACCTAATTTTGTAGCTGACCTAGACATGGCACTCACATTGACATCATTAGGAGTCTAGAGCAGACTGATTGCAGTATCTGGCCCAAATTTATGACTTAATACAGAAAAATGTTCAGTATCCTCAGATGCAACTGGGATAAAATGCTACAATTGAGGCTACATGTAGCAAATTTCCACTTTGATTAACAAAAAAATCTTTCAGGTGAAAATGAAACCAAGTTTTTGGAATATATTAAAGATAGTAGCTCTTCACCTCTAATAATAATTTAGTGAGTCTTCATTTAATGCATGATATGCCTTGAGAGAATTTGGAAACAAGGAAACTGAACATTGAATGAATAAAGAAAATTTTGGTACATTAATTTTAAGGATTTCTGAACTTCTGGCAAACGTTTGACAATATTCCTTGACACAACCCCTAAAGGAATTGTGATCCTCCAGACTAGGGGCAGTGGAGCCTTCCACTTCATCCCATCCTGTTCCTTCACCCCAACATCCCGCATGGAAAAACCACAGTGATTCCCATTACCTGCTTGGAAGTGAGAAGGCTGCAAGGGATGGCTGTGAGTGCATCAGCTTCCTGAGTCCTCTGGAATCAATCCCTGTTTGAGTTGGCTCATATCTTTTGGAAAAGTATATCATCTTGATTTAAAATGTTCCAGTGAGCAAAAATTGGCCATAAACATCGGGAAATTATTTTAATGGCAATTAAACTCAATTAAAAACCTGTGATGATCAGAAACAAGCTTCACAGGGGTCCTTATCAGCTACAGAGAAGGAGCTCAGATTTACTTGTTTTTTACAGGTCAATTGCACCTGTGTGATGCTGCTTATTTTTTTTAACAAAAAAACACACTGTAAAACCCTGACCAGTGGAATGATTAGAAGAGTTACCATCCCCTTCCGTATCTTGTGAGGTGTCTAAACATAATTTGAAAAACGGGGATAGTAAGCAGGTGCTGTGGGAGCAGTTCCATGCTTCAGCTGGACTTCATTCCTCTATCAGAGCTAAAGTCACTGGAAAAAAACAGGCACTTCCACAACATGATTGACTGGATCTCAGTTATGCACCTACCTTGTGTTTGGAGGCATGAATCACACTTGCAGCATGTGTGGCAGTTAAAATTTGGGTCCTGGCGCTTGTGCTGAGTAACCAGGAAAAGGCTGGAAGGAACCACTCTACCTGACAGAAGATGCTCTGCAAGGGCCAGGATTGAGTGCCTGAGGACAGAGCATGATGCCAGTGCCTGCCCATGAGGGGTCTGCTTGGGTTTCACATCTGGTTTTGGTGCTGCCTTCAGAGCAAGAGTTTAGTTGTTGGTGTTTCTGCTCAGCCTTAACCCCTGAGGAGCCCCCAAGACCAGGTTGGCATGGCCCAACCATATGTTCATGGGCATTCATTTCTCTTTCTTCAGACCAATTATCTCCTCCAACATGGCAGAAATACCTACATCCCTCCCTGTCTGGGTTTTTGTAACCCCACAGATTTTGTAAGCAGTCACCACTTTAGAATTTGATCTTGAGGGGAATTCCTTCCAGTTCAAGTGGAGTTAACTCAGACTGCAAGTTCCTCAGAGAGCTCCATCTTTCATTTTCTCCCAGTGTTATGCTCACATACAGGCCCTAGAGTTAATAACCACAATGCAGAGGTACACCAATGGAAACTTTAAACAAGAGGTCAGATGGGAAACTCAGCTTTCATCTATGGCTGGAGTCATGACTAGAAAGAGATCTGCAAAGATATAATTTCATTTATAGAAGGCTCAGGAATTGTAGAAGGAATGTCGTCTACCCCTTTCTTCACTCTCCAAAGAAATTACCTAATAGTTTCCAATTGAGATGGCTTTTAAAAGGATTTGGGTTTGATTCAGCCATCATCTCAGAATAAGGTAAAATATTGCACTCTTCAATTGTAATTTTCGTTAGTTGCCTAATGCCAGTTGAAATTTTCACTTCCTTTGTTAATAGAATAGAATATATAGGTGAAAGTAATAACCTGCTGTACCTCTAGCCTAAGAGCCTTATAAATTGGATTTAATTTCCAGACAGGGAAGATGAGTCAGAAGGAGCTCTAGGGCTTTGTCTGGGGTCACACAATAATCCAGCAATTGACCTGGGAATAAAATCCAGGTGTATTGTTTAACTTCCATGTGCCATCCTCTAACCAACACTACCATCCCAATTCTCTCTACAGTTATATCTGATTTTAGCAATGTTGGGAAAGTGCAATTTTTGTGCAAGATACCAAAGAAGAGCAAGTTGTCTTACCTGAATCTGTCAAATATTAGAATACTGCTTTATTTTGCTTTCATGGGTAAGAAAATGTCTATTCCACCTGTCAGTTCCTACCAGTAAAATGATAACTCAATGCTTGTGTCTGCTGTTGAAACATCCGGTTGCTGAAAAGATGAAAAATGTGGTTTAGAATAGAAAAAACATTCAGCTATTATGACAAATATAATTGAGGTAGACTTTCTCTCTGAGTCCTCTGATGAAGCTTTTTAAATGTTATTAACTGAAGAGTGTCTTGTTGGTGTACACATTCAAAAGTAGTACTTAGATCTGACCTAAGTAGGAAGGGGCTGTTTCAGGAAGGCCAGGCCCAGCTACAAAGAAATAACATCGGAGATGCCTTTGAGGACAGGGATGCCTGCAGAAGCCACAGAGATTCCTCCTTTTGTGTCCAGACAGATGACAAGGACCAGGATTTTTCCTCACACAGAAAGAAACAATTGCTGGGTGCTGGAAGGAAATTCAGTTGAGCCCCAGATACTGTAAACTACAAATCTTTTGTTCATGCAGAAGAAAAATATGATGGTTGCATGTCCCACATACATCAATATTGAGTTGCTGGGGCTTTTTTTTTTTCAAGTAGTTACGCAAAAGCTTTCGCTTTTTTGTGGAGTTCCTCCTACAAAATGCCTTGGGAACTTGCTGCAGATCCCAACTGTCAAGTATTTGCCCTTTTTGTTCGGTCTAAAATACTTCTATATTTTTCTCCTCCCCAGTTAGATAATCTTTATTTTTCATTCACCTCAGGCCTAGTCACATCACTTTGACCTCTCTGTGAGGCCTGGGTAAATCCTGGAGATGCTGGGCCACAATTCTTAAGAAGGAAACTTCAAGTTCTTTCCGCTTCAGTTGCCCTTCACATGTCTGAGGCAGTTAAGGCTGCTGCCCCATAGTCTGTGTGGCAGGAGCTGCGTGCTGGCTGTGGCACCCATTGTCTGCATTTTTCCTCTCGTTAGTCTCCTTGACCTTTCATTGTCTTACTCCTGCAGTGTCAGGTCAGATTTAGTGTAGGTCTCCCTTCACTAAGGACCCCTTTCCTTTCGTGGATCACTAAGCAGGACAATTGCTCTATCCATCTTTTCAGGGTCTATTGTCAAGCCCCCCCTGAGCTGAGAAAGGTTTGATTCACTGGGAAACCATTTTGGTCAAAGGGAAACCTGACTATGTGTCCTTTTAGGAACTCTGTCTTAATCACTGACTTTTTTATCTGGGATATGAAGAGGATTCAGGAGATCAAAAGGTTTGGGAGTACATGGGTTTGACCACATTTTTCCTGGAAATAATGGGAAACCTCCACTGAAAAATGAGCTCTGTTACAATGGGCAAACAAGAAGGAAAGCCACTGAGTGTTCCCAGAGCATTCTGAATCATCAGACCTTCAATAGCTTCCATAGAGAAGGGAAAAAGTAAACAGAAAATGTAAATGGAATGTAATAATTAATGGACCTAAAGGAACAGACTCATTTGATTTGCGCATAATCGCTGCCTTTAAAAAAGAGGTAAGTCAAAAGGGACTGACAGAGCAGATGGAGAGGGCTGAGGACTGGAGATTCAGTCTGGCTGGGTGTGCAGTGAGTGTGTGGGGGTTGCTCAGGATTGGCACCTTGTCTCACCTCCACCAATGGTTCCACATCCAGGAAAAGACACAGATATCCTGCTAGAACATCACAGTGGAACTGTGCTGGGTTTGAAGGGGCACGCTTTGGCATCAGGCATTCAGCCACAGTCCTGCTGATGCCTTGAACATTTCCTCCTGCACGGAAACCCTGACCACTATTGGCAATTATGAGGCCAAATTATATATGACAATCATGAAACTTCTATGCTTCCAAGGAAGTTCACCAGCAGCAACCGTTCCAATCCAGCCAGTTATTGAAACAGAGATGTAGGCACCTCTTTATTTTCCAAATATCAAATAATTTATTTCAAGGTCTTACTGAAAAACAGGAAGAATGAAAGTGCCTGTTTTCCTGCAACATAGCTGGAACCCTTTTACCTACTTATGTGCCAAAATGCTTTTATAAATGAACATTTAGCTCTTCCTTCAACCAGCCATTACTTCTGCACAGAGTCAGCTCAACCCTCTTCAACATGCAAAGCTGAAAGTTGCAGTGTAAAATAAGAGAGGAGATGGACTGGTCTTGGGAAGGCAGGTGAGCAAAGGGAGGAACTCAGACAGAAACCCTGGAGAGCTGGACTCATATTCCTGCTATCAATAAGATGAAAGAAAGAATTTAAGCCAAAGCCAGTGACTCAACTTTTCCCTTTGACCCAAGCAAAGTTAACAGGGAGCCAGGTTGTTCGCCTTTCTCCAAGGATCTACTTTTCCCAGCAATTATCTGAGCTTGTCCACACATTTCTTCCCCAAAACTTTTATTAGGAGTAATTTAGGATTTTGCTTTGGAAAGTACCCCAATCTGAGCTAAAGTTTGTATTCAAACTTCAGTACCTGATGAAACCTTTAGCTGAATAAGAGAAAAAAAGTCAATTTGATATAGTGATCACCTCTGCACTGGCTTTTGGCTGAGGAGCTACTGCTGGCCCTAAACAAGGATGTGGGGTTCTCCCCCAACATTGTGGGTTGCAAGAACTGAGTAACACCTGATAAACTGTGTTGCACCCACAAACAAAGCAGAGGGGCCTTGATTTCGGTCTTCAAAGGTTGTTTATTGTCTCTTATCATCTGTTTCAAGCCTAGGAGGGCACAGGCTCCGCAGTCTTGAAAAACATCCCAGCAAGAGCCCTGAGAGGCTCAAAATGTCTGAATCTATACAAGATAAGCAAACCAATTACTTGACACCACGTTCTTAAAATGTCTATTGTTATTACTTTACTACCAATAACTAATTATTTGTCTGTTCATGTAACATTGGCACTGCAGCTAATGCTATCCAATAAGGCTGTGCTCCCAACACTGCAGAAGATGGAGTGAGTGAAGAAGAAGGGAAACTGAGGCAATGCCCAGAATTCTCCATCTTGAGTCCTCATATCCATATCATATAAAACCCAAATATACATTTTTCACCAAGTGACAAATGATAACTTCACTACTATCTAATTCATACTCTAGTTGCTTCCAAGCCTATTTCAAAGCTCTGAAAGCTTTCTCCATGGACAGAGGTTAAAAATAGTGTTTCCCTGGGGGTTAAGAGCTTTCAGGACAGGCAGAGAAATAGTCCCTGTGCCCCTGATTCCCACACAAGGAGATTAAACAGATTAAACATCCTTCTCCAATTAAAAAAATGAGGGGAAAAAAAGTCCTTTCAGAAGGACATTAAAGCCAAAATAAAAGAAAAAACCTTTGTGCCACAATGAGTAAAAACTGACAATATTGACATCTGCAGTATTTCATGGGTACATGAGTGTAAGATTCAATGAGATGTGAACTGTTCCTGTCTTCTACAGTGAAATTGCTGAAACTGGCATTTCTTGGATGAAACACAGACATAATCCTTGTGATATTGACATGAAGTATGATGAGGTGAATTATTTTTTTCTTTACTGGCACATATTGCCACGGAAGGAATGACAATATTTACAGTGACTTTAGTGCCACCTTAATTTGCTGCTGGCATTTGATTTTCCAGTGTCAACCAATCAGTTCAGGACAGCAGAGTCACTTTCTGCCAACATTACCAAATGGAAGTGTCCAGGATATTAAATTGCATTTACATATGAGAGGAAGGGGGAAAATGACACAAGCATTTTCTGTACTGTAGAAACATCAGAACATAATTTCAGTTGAGCTGTGACTGGCTTACTGAACAAGTTCTGCTCCACAAATATCCTTAGTCCTGATCCTTAGTGACATTAAATATCGATTTTCTGTTAATTTGGTCACAAATATAAGAGAGAAAGTAAGTGATCGATGAAGGAAAATACAAGTACTTATTTCTGCTTATTTGGTGGAATCAGTGTACCTGCAGCTTCAAATTCCCAAAGTCAGACAGCAATACCATGGGATATACTCCACCCATACCAGGGAAGACACTGGCCAAATGGAAGTGCATGGTTAAGATTTTTTGGAAAACTGTTGAGTTTTATGCACACTTTAAACTTGATCAAGAGAGCTTTGCTCAATAGGTCTAAGGATATAATGACTGTCTTGTGTATTTACAGAAGTTTGGTCCAAGAATATTCTGGAGGAAATACCTTAAAGTGGGAATGAGGAATTGTTTTCCATTTCCCTGGTGACTGCCCCCTTTGCCTGTGGAAACAGTGAGCCATCCCAAGTATTCTCACAGTTTGGTCTTTCTTGATGAGCTAACTTGGGTAAAATTTGTTATAGCCCCTAGGAGAAATTAATTCCCCTAATTAGACTGAGAATTTAATTTTGCACAGCCAAGTAATTTGGAAAGCAGCATAGTGCTAGCAGATTGGTGGAGGCAGGAGCTCCAACAATGTCATGGCAAAAGGAGGATGGTCACCTTCTCCATTTGCATGGTTGGATCAAGAAGAGGATGATTTACACTCCCCACCCTAAATATTGAAATGAACCATCCTGTTCCTCTCCTAGGACGGCTGCACATTTAACTGGAATGGCAATATAGTCACTTGCATAGCTGAAGACATAAGGTTTGCAATATCATTGAGCTAATTGCTTCCAGAGGGAAAGAAACAGAAAGAAGCTATAAAAAGAAGCTGTCCAATACTTGAAAATCAGATTTGCACACTCCAACCCCCCCAACTAATTATGTTTGTAGAGCTTTAAATGTCAGGTGGAACATAAATTAACTATTTTATATAGTTATATAATATGACTATTTCATCTATATTTACTATTTTCTTGTCATCTTGTCATCATGTGCATTTTTGTCTTTTGTTAAATCTTTTCTCTGCTATTGGTTCATGCTAATGGCTCCAATAGGAAAATATACTACAGACAGGTGGGCAAAATGAGTGTGCATTATGATTAACATTAGTTTCAATTAGCAGATAACTATTGATGTCTGATTAAACCTTGCAATTTTTAAATCTTGAGGTACTGAGTAAGTGCAAAGTTGTATTAACTTCTCTTTTGTAATAGCAAGGCCAGTAGCTGGTTAAAGTCCCAGGAAAGATTCCCATTAACTTCAGTGGTCTGTGGATCAAACTCTTAATATATATAGAAAGCTCCTGAAAACAGAGTTTGGTTTTTCAATGCATTGTCTCATTTGTTGAATAGCATGGCTTGCTGCCCAGTGTTATGGCAGTTAACAATGACAATTCTTCCCACCCGTTCTCCTTCTCCTCCTTCCATTAATCAGTGATGGTCAAATTCAAATGTTTTGAAGTTCTGTCTAGTTTGGATGTGACGGTACATAAAAATATCTGCAAAGTGTTTATTGGGGTGCTTGGTGTGGCTGCATTTGTCCTGGGGAAGCCAATTCCTTCTCTCTGAGGGCAGCAGCACATTTTGTGGTAAGGTTGGCAGCTCTACAAGGTCTTCTTTGAGGCAGGCTCCACTCCCTCTGCCCCAGTGGTACATCCATTTTTGGTTTTCCTTTTCAAAATGCTTTTCACAAAAGTCACTTCCTTGTTTCACATTACTCCACGCTTTGTGAATTCAGACTGAGACATGCTTGTGTACCAGATCTGTATCTGGTGTAAATCATTATCATCCTGCCATTCTCAGTGGAGCTGTAAGATTCTGTACCCAGAGAGTATGTTGCCCATGAACTTTCTGCTCAAAGGGGTGGTTTTGGTGAAGTGAAAAAGGGTTCATGTATTTTGAGCAGAGATGTTGGCAGGAACACCAAATTGCAAATCTCACCTAAACCATGAGGTGTTGAAATTCACAGATTTTGACATCTCTGTTCTGTCTAATGAGATGATGTTTCTCTCTGACAACTCTCATATTGTTCATTTCTGGATACTAGAAATTGGTGCAGAGCAAAAAAATTAAAAAAAAAAATAGGACCAGGTGGATGAGAGCTCAATTACTATCATAAAATAATCCTATATAAATAGATCTTTTACACTCCTATTTCCTTATATAAACTCACCAGCCCCAAGCACCTTTTTAAAATTTCCTCAAAGTTTATTCAAGGATGCATTTTGGTTAGGGTTACAGTATTTGTCACTTGTTGGCCAAAAGTGACAGAAGGGATTTCAGTATGCTGCTCTTACCATGGTGACACTGCCTTTAATTTAGAGTAAGTGATTATATATATTTGACTGTCAAATCACTGCATGCAGCTTTTGTGGTCAGGGGATTGTTTTATCAAAGAATTATGCTGAACCTCTTCCAAACCAGAACTCCCATCTGTATAATTATACTGTATTTTCATTATATAAACTTTATTTTTAAGACTGAAAACATATTAAATGATTATGGGAACGTGCATTCTACGTAGCAGTGACACATACTTGTGGGAAGAGAGGTTTGTAACATAAACCAAATGTTGCCATTAATGCACAGGTACAAGATACATCCTTGTGACTCAGGAAACTAAGGATGGGATAGAGAAAATACAGGTAATTGAACTTCAGATTGAGCAAAACCCCTTATTCCACATTAAATAGTACCTGATACTCTTTGGGAGTAGATCTTGAGGATTCATAGCCTTCAGCTGAACAGTACTTGTGTAGCAAATTTAGGCTCTTCCAAAATATCTTTCAAATTGATCCTTCAAAAAAATTGCATTCCCTCATTAATGCATTTGATTGGCGCAGATACTTCTCCATTAAAGATATATTTTGTCCTGGGACAACTACTTTGGTGTTTTTTCCAAAAACTGTCCATTTGGAGTTATGTCTTTAGTTTCACTTCATTGTCTCATGCCACAACACAATGAGAACTTAATTTCAGTTTGAACAGGTACCACAGACACCAACATTTTAAGAGATCTTCAACAGAATATTGTTTAAGGCAAGATCCAGAATTATATCCAACAGCAAGATGTGCCTGGGAGGGAGAAATTGGGTAAGTTCTGAGTAAGCTGGCATTGCCTTCATGTCCACAGTCCATAATCATTCATATGGATTCATAGATTTCATTTTATTTTATTAACAAGGCTGTTAAGTTTGTCCTCCTGTCACAAACAAGGAACTGAGTCACCACATAGATTAAACAATTTACCAACTACATACTAAGCATGTCCACATGATTCAGCACTTAAATTTCCACTTTTCTGCACCGTTATCCCGTTGCGCTAAATAATAAACTGTCCTTTATTTCAAATACTTTTGGCAGTTTCCTTCTGTCTGCCTCAGTAATTTTTTTCATGACTAATAGTGGCCCTTTAAAAAACAATCCCCAAAAGAAATCAAGACTAAAGGGTATGCCACGAAAGCAAACCATTTCTTTTGTATATATATATATTTATGGACATATGTGCACACAGAGAGCAAGAGAGATGCACTGAGAGCAAACCAAAGCACACATCCATCATCCGAGTAATCTGTGAGTCACCTAAGACAAATGCTAACTCTTTCAAGGCAATCCTATAAAATAGATCAATAAGCAATATATTCTGTCTCTGGCTGGGAATTCAGACCCAGTCATTTACAAACCAAAAAATAGGTCAAAGAATAATGGTAATAACTTGCCTTATCATCAGGCAGGGTGTGTGACAAGCTTGCTCACATGGCCTCTGATTTGTCTGTCGGGGTGACAGCCCAGAAGTCATTGATGTCACAGTGCTGCAAACCTGAGCGAAAAATCAGTGACAGGTTTTTAAAAAAACACCACTTATAATTATGTATCATTTATAAGGTAAGATATAATAAACTTTCAAAAGACCACAAATGCAGAATAATACCTGAGTTGAATGAATACAGGGCTGCTTAACCATCAGAGAAGTCACCTAGAGAGAGTTTTGCAGCTCAGTGTGGCAAATTCCTGCACAACATTCTCCAAGTCCACAGCCTGAACCACTTGGAGCTCAACTGCTCTTGGACAGAGGGAGTTGAAGCTGGTGGGAAGCAGGTGAATCATTGCTGAGCAGTAAATGCATGTTTTTATAATCTTCACTTTAAAGAATGTCCATTCAACATCCCACTATTGACCAGTTGATAAGGGCGCAGATAGAATGTGGTTTCCACATTTGGAAGCACACTGGGGTGAATCTGTTCCTGAAGTGTATTTATGTCTGAGTGACTTCGCATGCAGGCTATGTCCTGAGAGGCGTGTTAAACTCTGCTCTCCAAAGACAAGAGTGCAAGAGGCAGTGTGCAGGGGGAGGAGAAGAACCCAAAATAAAGGAAAAGCTGTAAAATGCATTTCTTTTGAAATTCTGAAACTGGATTTTCAAGATTTGAAGAGCCTTTCTCATTTAAAGGAAAAATAGCAAACTCCAATAAACTTATCACAAATTAAGTGTTGGAGGGGTCTGGAGCTGTAAAACAAGACGCTGTGTTTTCAGCTATCTCCACAATGAACATAATTTGACAGAACATCTTGTGTTCAAGCACTGAAATCTCTCAAAATGTTTGCAGGTGATTTTTGCAACTTTCAAAGCTCTCCTAATTTTACACTATTTCCTTACCTCTTTCCATACCTCCACCGGGATGCTGACATGTGCTGCCACATAGAATTCGTCTTTCACAGCCTGAGCAGTCATTTTTGGTGTAAGGGAGGGGTTTGCCAGCATTCTGTAGCATAGTATTTAGGCTTGGCTCCTATTGTGTGCATATTTCTACTGAAGGCAATCAGTTCACACCAGGTATTCTGCAGGCCCAGTACTGTGGTTTCTTATCATTTCTAGAGAGATTAGAGCTAGAAACTTACCCACTGGGTTGAAGACTACACAAAATTATCTCTGGATTTACTCCGAAACTCATGTAAATAGCTTCCCCACTCCCAAAATAACCCCAAACAACCTTTCCACCTCCTCACACTTCTGGATGCCTCCGCACTTCCTGATCTTGGCAGGGACATTTCAGAAATAGCCACCACAATGGCGTTTTCACGCTGAAAGAGGAAACACTGGGTGGGAGGAGTTATGAAAGGAACAGAGGAAGCCAAGATGTTTGCGTACCGTCCCAGGCTGCGCTTTTGCAGCGAAAGGGTGGAAATGGATTTGGGGGTCTGGAGCCAGCGGGGACCAGAGGCTGCGCAGCCCAGGGCCAGGAGGGAATGTGCCCAGCCCAGAGCGTGTGTGGCTCCCTGCATTACTCACCACAGCTGACGCTGACAGGCAGCTCTAAACTGCTGAACAACCCGAATGAATCAAGGTCAGGGCAGAGCCAGCCCACAGCGTCCCTTCCTGCCTCCACGACTCACTGAGAAGTGAAAGGTGCCGGACGGCCCCTCAGCCGGGGCTGTTCCGTCACATGTTCCGTCAGCAATCCAAGATTCTGAACTTTTCCGTGGAGCTAATCGCGATATTTTCTGGCTCTGGCCCGCCGGAGCGCTTGGCCGGGGCGATGGGAATGTGATGTCAAGGCAACCTGTCCATGCCCTGGGATTGCTTTCATGCGTCTCCACCTGCTGGCTGGCATTCCGCTAATTGCAGCCGCCCGCCGAGATGACGGCGGAGCTTTGGAAGGAGCAGGCTGATGTGAGGAATGTCGCTCACTTTCACAAGAAGATGAGCAGACAAGCGTGACAGGAGACATCATTTTCTTCATGTGACAACGAGCAACATCCTGCACCGCAGGTGACAGGTAGAAGGCCACTGAGATTTTTTACACCAAGCTTTTGAACTTCTGGAGCCTCACTTGAGAAGATAAGCAGTAAGAAAGATTTTTGAGGGGAAGGAATTAATAAAGTCAGCATTTTAAAGGAAGCGTCAGCATTTTGTTTCCCGACCAAAACCAGATGCTAAGAATGTTAACGTGCTTTCATTGACACAGTGAAGGAGGGAAATTGTTTGTTAATATCTGGAAGCATAAGCATTCTGGGGCCCGCAACTTAGTTGCTGTGTGGTTAGGAAAGCAGTTACTTAGCAAATGCAGGCAGGCAGCTGTTTCAAATGGAAAGGAATAGAAATGATTAATGACTTCTATGCTTTAAAGAAATGAACCCACAGGATTTCTTTCTTCTGCCATGCTGTCCCACTTGGCCATTTCTGTCATGCACTCTGGGACTTTATTTGGGAGTTTTCAATGGTCTGCCGTGAACCACTCTTTAGAAACTTACTGGACCGGATCTGGAGCCAGACAGATGCCAGCTGTGGATGTGACCCATTTATACATACATTTACAGACTCTGAGCACAGACTAGCAACACTTGATACTCCATGAACTTTGTCCTGCAGCAGTAATAGTATGTCTTGCTTTCAGACACTGCAGCGATGAGCACAGTATTGACTCCTATTTAGAGCAGGATCAAGTGTCACCTTTTCCCTCTTGCAGCTGCATTTTATCCAGGATATACTGTAAAACTGAGCAAGCAAGGGGCACTCTTGGGAACCCAGACAATACAAGGAATTAGCCTTTCCTCTGTTAGCCATGTCAGATATCAATATGGATTATTGGTATAATAATATACCAACTTTCAACAATATACTAACTTCCAGCAGTGGCTTGTTTTTATCCTTTCCAAACCACTCATGCTGTCTCATTCTGGTACTTAGGTATTCTCTGTGTGGCATCACAAGGCAGAAAAGGCTAAAAAAGGAAGAGAAAGGAATATGGCGAAGATAAAAAGGAAGGCTATACAAAACAGATATTATTTCCACTGAACTGTTCACAGTGAATCATTCAGCCAATTTTATTACATTACTTATCAAGAAGAGTAAGTTCTCCACTGACTTGACTTCATGGAATTATTTTGAATTTACTTCTGTTCAAAAGAGTACATACCTTGGTCAACTACCGGTTCTGTTGCCATATTTTTGATTATGTGTTCAGAAATATGAATGTTTGCTCTTCCAAAGTGTTATCCCCTTTCAAAAGGGATGTAGCTAAGCATTGAGAATAGGATAGATGCTACAGAAGGTAGTAAAGGTGCCCATTGCATATCTGTATGATTAAACACATCCAAGTACACTTAGTACATACCTATACACGCAACATTCTTGGCAGGAATGTCGTATATTCAGTTTTTGTTAGCACCAGAAGTATGACTAAATCAGCTAGCTGTATGAACTCAAACCCATCCAGTAGTTTAGAAGGTGTATGCGTTTAATGCATCCTGAATGTACCTAATAACTTGGCACAGGCACTAAGCACACTAAGCACAGGGAGACAGCTGAAGGGAGTTCTCACAGATTACTCTTAAGACTCAGCAGGACTGGAAGGTGATATTTCCTTGTCTACAAGGATATCGCTCTCAATTCATCATTTCAACACAGGAAGTTATCTGCAACCTGGGGCAACAATGTGTGCTCGGACACAATTGGCCTGCTGTCTGATGATATTTAAGAATTAGGCACATAAGGCTTTCTTACAAAGTTGTCAGAAAGGCTCAGCTGATTATTTTAACTAAGCCTGTTTAAAATACCTGAATAAACTGATGCGAAACAAAAGCAGCTTTTGCACGTTTTAACTACAGGCTTCCTTTACATCATTTATTTTTGATGTAGGAATAAAGACCAGCTAAGGTGAATGGTGTTTCTCTTTCTATATTTCTCAGGAGATCTCTGTCAGGTATCCAGGTGAATTAGCACTGATGCCATTTAGAGCTCACAGCAGAAGGATGAGCTTTATGCATGTGGGTATCTCAAATCACACATGAAGGTATAAATTCAGCTCAGCATTTCAGTCCACTTTGCTGAAAGCAGAAGTTGCTCCAATAGCCTGAATCTTCTTTCACAGGCTATTTTTGAAACTGATATAACCCAGGCAGGAAGTGTGAGTGTGTGTATCTGTGCTGCTGAACACCACATGAGGGCTAGATCTGTTTTCTGTAGTTGATTCTTGCTCTTGGTTTTGTTTTGTTGGTTTTTTGTTGTTGTTTTTTGTTTGGTGGGGTTGGTTGGTTTGTTTTTGTTTTGATTTTGTTTTTTTAACTGCAAAATATTTCCTGAAAACTTATCCCCAGTAATTCTAGAGTGTATAATAACAAGGTCTGATTCCTAACTGGATCATCTAGATTTTGTGCATATGAATAAAATTCTCTCCTGTTTTTCTGGCCCCTTTTGTCTTTCAGTATTTAATCTATTGTCTCAGTTACCACAGTATTTTACTGCCATATTAAAAATTATTTTAAAATTATGCTCAGTTGAAGGTCCTTATGTAGTACAGCATTTCTGCCAGCCATGAAAAAGCATATTCAGAAAAAGGCTGTGAATGTCATTGCTGTTATTATTATTTTATGTTTTTCCCCGAAGCATGTTGATACCAAGCAGAATGTCAGGCAGGTAAGAGTCGTGTACCATTTGCAAACACATCCTACATTAGTGGATGTCCTCAGGCTTCAGAGTTGCATTACCAGTGAGGAAATACTGATTTTGAACATTTTGACCAGGAATACCGTAATTAGTGTTTCTGTTTTGGTGAGAAAAGGATTGTCTGCAAATCCTCTGCTAGTCTCTAAGTATAAAAAGGTGTGTGGTTTGCTCTTGGTGCTAGAGGTGGGTGGCTGGGAAGTGACTGCCCACAGTGAAACCCCACAGGGGGCTTGAGTGGTCCCACCATTTCACAGGCTTGTGGCACCTCATCCTGGCACAGGCATTTTTTACTCCTCTTCTTTCTGTTCTGCAAGCTGAGGCCTGTGAGCACCAGGGGAGAAGCAAGCTTTAGTCTACCAGCTCAAATAACAAAGTAACTTACTTCCCTGGCTGGAACAAGGAGGGAACTGCGGAAGGAATTGCAGCTCTCTGAGTCATACTTCCTCCTTGGAGTGGTGCAGCCCTGCACCATGCCTTAGGCTGACACTAGATTCAAGCTTGTCCATCATAAAGTGACAGAAAGAGAAAAGGGAAGACACTGAGGCACTGGATTATTGTACCTTCAAATCTCCCAACTGCAGCTCTAAATATAGCCAAACGTGTAAAAATCTGTTTCTGGAAACTTTGCAACTATTTATCTCCCAGCTCTTCAAAAAACATACACAAAAAACCCCAAACAAAAACCCCAAACAAACAAACAAAAAAAAAAAAACAAAAATCCCACCCCAAAATCAAAATCCAAACTCCAAAAAGTTCTAACTAGTTCTCTCCCAGCCAAGATCCTGTGTGTGGAGCCATGTTAAGCACATTCTGATCTCCAGTCAGCAAGTGAAAAATTCCCAAATGCCACACCTATCCAGGGTGTGACTAGAAACTATCAACCAGTTTATATTTGCACTTTGATATAGAGCACATGCTTAACATCCTATGGTGTATCCTTAGAAAAAAAATAGCAACAAGTTTTAACACAGAAATGATGTTATATTAGGAGGCCAAAATAAATAAGAGCCAATGAGTTGTAGAATGACTTGAGGTAGTGTATAAGATCTCATCTTAAAAAATAACACGAGGGCAGTACATTGCAGATGAAACACCTAATGAAAAAAACATTCCAAACTCCTCATTTGAGAACAGATTACAAATAAAATAGGCTCGGGCATGCCAAGTGTAAAATCTTTGATATGGAAATGCAGTAATGGTTAAATGAAATGGGCTGAAAATCTATTTATCAACAGTGTGTAATGCCTACTTGGATCGTCCCATGAGAAAAGCAAATAAGGAGTAGTAGGAGAATATACAGACACTGTTAAAAAGTTTACATACCTCCTTCTTTCAAACCTCATGACACAGCCCTTCACCTGGACTGGAGATTTTTAGAAGTTATAAAGTTGAAACCACACCTCAAAGGATTCAGGAAATATGCCCCAAGACACAGATTTTCAGGAGTCACCTGCTATGTTCAGTGTATTTAAAAGGACCCGGTCTCTTAACAATGAAAAGGAGCCCTCTGGCCTCAGGCGCCCCATAAGCATCATTCCCAAAACCCAGGCCAGGGGGCTTCACAAGGTTCTCATTGATGGAAACGCTGCTGTGAGAGAGACCAGCAGCCTGTGCTCCGAGTGATACCACCCAGCTTCAAGGGACTCCACACATCTCACCCAGCACAGAATCCATCCCATCACTGCTACCTCAGGATCCTTTCCCTTTGTGGTTGTGCTGGCCCTCTGTTCCATTATTGCCAATGGGCATGTAAGTCATTACTGCATCCGACATGTGAATCACAAATGCGAATGCCATGGAAATTAAACTCCCTGACCTGCTTGCATTTTTCTCTTTGATGTCAGCCTGAATAGGCATTTTTGACTGGAACATAGTTTTCATTTTGAAAGCTAGCAAGGCAACCACAACCTTTTCTGCGAGGGAGAATTCTTTGTGAATTCTTTGTTGTTCTTCCTGAATTGCTTTCCTAAAGAAAGAGTGTCTCAGTGAGTAGCGCTATAGAAGGCCCAGATCGTGTTTGCATCACTTTCAAACAGAAAACAGCTCCCGTGTTCCTGTTCACACTAGCAAATGCACGGCCCCAAACTGCACCAGCCTGAGCAAGTTGCATAATTTCCATTCATATGACACAGAGCTGAAAATGGAAAATAGCTCTCATTCATGGCTGAGGACTTCTCTTTGCAGTGGCACTCTTTGCAGGTTTATGGTTATCATGGCCATACCCATGAGGCAGTGCTTTAGGTCTGAGCACCAAACCACTGGGACACAGGCAAAAACATTGGGCCCTCAAGGAATTTGCAAGGTATCCAGGACCAATATTAGATTTCCCTTCGAAATCACACACTGTTTTGCTGAAAACACTGCAGCAGCACCTGTTTGGAAACTGAAGTTTCCCACCTCGCTCTTGCTGACTTGTTTGAAATAATAAAACCAGAAGGTTTTCCAAGATGGATAACACTGGGGCCAGGGATCAAAACCTCACTTGTGTCTCTGAAGGCTTTTCCATGGTTGGAAACCTCGTTCTTGCATCAGAGGACTGTTTTTTTCTTCACTCTTTCAGCCAGGAGGCATCAAAAAGGGAGATATCCAGGTCATCTTTGTCTTCAGTTCAGAATATGGTTCTTACCATAGCTGCAGGATTTCAGGTAAATAAATATTCCAGAACTAGGACATAAGCATGCATTTAAATTATATATCCATGTTACCTAAAGGAAAATTTTGTTTCAGACATGTGGCTATGTGGGAAAAAAATATTGTTTGATGCACTGTTCTGTAATTTGTCAATACAACATTTCCTAGGACTTTCAGCCTGGCAAAGAGGCAAAAATAATTTTATGGCCAGGAAGATGGCACGCATATTGACTTCTTGGAGCTCCAGATGACTCAATGATTCACGTAAAGTCATCTTTTATAGCTAAACTGCTGGAAACAGAAATCCTCATTGCAGAATCACACTACAAATACCTCCATAGTTAAGATTACAAGGAGAACCGACTATTTATTTCGAGCCAATTTTTCAAACCTCCTCAGAACAAAACTGTGGGAAAGGGTGTGGCTGGGGATCAAGTCAACTGAACTTTGCACAGAAAAGAAACAAGCATTAGGTTCAAGCCTTGGGAAGCATTTGTTTAAGTTATAGCAAAGATAAAGGGTTTATGGCAGTTAATGTGTTAATCAAGTCACCCCATGTGTTTCTATAATGTGTTTCTATAATGTTCCCAGATCTCTCCTCTGATTGGTTGTTTTTTGTCACAGTATTTTGCATATTCCTAATCCCAGTTTATGACTGGACCCATGCTCTCAGATTCCACCCTCAGAGCTACCCTATATACTGGGTTGTCCAAGCCTTAGTTCTCGTCTTTGGAGCTTGTCCCTGTATATGTGTGGTTTATGGGCATCATCCACACTTTGTTTTCCTGTTAAAGTTCTTTTGTTTTCAGGCACTCCATTGAATCCGCTCCTTTATGTGCACCTCAGTTGCCCTGGTGTCAGGGGACCCTAAAGTTTTAAGGATTGTCACGGCCACCCTCACCATGATGATAATTGATTGACTGCAAAATGAATCAAAATCTGGAACACAAATCTGAGATTAAAGACATAGGAATAGTAGTTCTGAAACCTCAGATTTTCAGCTTTCTTCTCAGGTTTGTTCTCTGCAGAAAAAGGGAGAAAGAAACTTTGAGAACCATGCACTGCTTTTCTGGAGAAGAAGATGAAATTCTAGATTAAATTAAAGCCACAACTATTTTATCATTGATTTTGAAAGAACCAAGGTTGAGAGATAGTAGAGGGAGAAAGGCCAAAGCAAATGTCTTGGATTTATATCTGTAACACTTGAAGGTGCCACTATAAGGTTTACAAGACACATTTGCTCCCCTTGCAGTGAGATTTGAGAAGATCTCTCTACACAGCTGATTTCCAAATGTACACAAAGGAGCCAAAGCTGGACTCACAGGTTTAAGGAAGACTATGTAGGAGCTCTTGAACTGAGTGAAAGCAGTCAGCAGAGATGTGGGTGCTCATGGATTTGTGGCCTTGAAATTTTGCTGAAGAAACATAATTGGTTAATAGGGAGCAGAGGTGTGTTCACTCTGATGAGGTGGACAGGACACAGACTCATCAAAGACCTCAGAAACCAAAAGCTCCTGTTTTGCTTGAAGAGAGTAGTAATGTAATGTAAAGAAACAGAAGTCCAGTGCTGTCTTGTGTCTGAGCAGCCTCCTGGATGAAAAAAAAAGGAGTTTGTGCTAGAGAAAGTGTGGCCAGACCTCTGAAGTGGATGCTGATGTTCCCCATTTGCTTCTCATTCCTGCCAAATAATTCTTATACACTGTTGGGCAAGACAATTCAATTTCTCTGGGCCAGTTTTTCTGACATGGAGGCAATAAAGAATGAATTCTGTCCCCAGTCCTTTGTTCCTTTTGTCTATATGAGCAGCAAGCTGTTCAGGATCAGGGTTGTATCTCATTGGATGTATTTTCAATGCTTAGCACAGATGTCTGTCAGTCTCAGATGTGGCCTCTAGGCACCATGGTACTACAAAATTAATTACCTGGGCTTATATGTTTATTTAGTTAATCGTAATAATTTCAATAGGGATTTTGGATCAAATTTTAGCTCAGTTCATATTCATTGATTGGCCTGCTTTCTCCAAGCTTATTGCTTATGACAATATTGCTTCACGAGCAGGATGTCAACATGCACATGGACCTCTCTTTTGTTTAGGGCTTTATTTTTTTCCCTGTGAAATGAGCAGATGAGGATGCTTTACTGCCTGAAAGTTAACTGACTTAGGGCATATTTCAAATATACCTGATGCTAATCAATTTGTGAATATGTAGAAGGGTCTAACACAACAACTTCAGGAAGAATGCCTGAATTGCTGGAAGCTATGTTGTATTTGTGCTGCATCATCCCCACAGAGGCATCCTCCTGTGCCTTATCTTACTGTGCCAATGTCTGACTTACTGGCACTAAACCACGCTTTTTTATCCTGCAGAAAATCGGGTCAAATTGCAAAGTAACCATTCAGCACCCAGTGGAGCCAAGAAGAAGCATAAAGATTTTGAAGACCCTTCCTGTGGCTGCTGAGCACTTTCTCTTGAGTCCTGAGCATCATCAGATTCAGCTGTGGTTTTGTGTCTTAAGATGTGCTTAGCACCTCACAGTTTTCACTACTGACATTCATCGAACTTTTCTGTCTTGTTCAGAAGGATCACTGAAATATATAATCAGAGAGTGCTTGGTATTGGCACTGTTTTCCAGAATGCTGCCTGTTAAGCTAAAAGAATATAGAAGCCTATCATCTTTGAGAGCAAATTATCACCATGATTAACAGTAGATTTATCACATGGTTGGTTCCTCACAGCATCATTGATGCATCATCAAACTGACTTCTTTTTTGAAAAAAGAAAAAAAAATCCAGTGGATTTTCCTCTCCAAGAGTGTTCAGCAACCTACATGTTCTACAGAGACATCAGAAGCCTTTAATGCAGGTTCTCAGAGTAAATTAAAACTTTTTCAGTGTGGTTGCCATTGCAGTAACAGTCTTCTTATTTGTTGGTTACTTATGTAACATAAGATGAAAAAACATTTTATAGCCTTCTGGCAAGATGATTTAAAATTAACAGCATACCTGTGGCTGACCTAAGCCAGGGAGGGAGTCATTTTCAGGCCATGGGAAAACTGCAGGTTTGCATCCTTCCCTTCTTCTGACTTACCGGTATTCAGCGTTTCCATAGACTTGTTTTCCATGAAAGCATTACCAGCATGCACAAAAAGAGAAATTAAGTAGTTGGTTCTGATGAAAGAGCAAGAGATCAAGGTGGCAAAAGACAACTGTCACCTATCAGCGGTCCCCCGAAGAATATGGTGGTTTAAGTCATCCTTTCATGTTGTGTTTTAATGCCTGGCTGGGCTCTCATGTTGCACAGAGTCAATCGGTTCTCTGTTAACTCTCTGATTACCTTTGTCAGCAAAGCCGAGCAGATGCGGCACATCCAGAGGGAGAAATCCTCACCACCCCGGTGGCTTTATGGGCCATATCCTGTAGGCAGGCAGACTCCCCCTGAATCCAAAGATGTTTTACAAAACAATCAATGGCCTTTCACACCGACTCCCTCTCAATGTGCGGAAAGGAAAAGCACAAAAACATAATGATCTGGGATTTGATCTCACCCATACCGGGCTGACAGTAGAGCAATCCCATTGACTCCATCTGATTTATTCCAAATGACTTTCACAGGTTTTGGGCTGGGCCTTTAAACAAATGTAAACTTGATCAGAACCAAGCCAAATCACATTCATGTCCATTCTTGCTTTGAATATTTGTTTTCCATAGCATGTTTTCACCTGGAACCCGAATGACCTCAGCGCAAAGCTTTCTTATTTAACATTAAGATGACAACTATTTTCAAACAAGTTAATTACTCTCATTATGAATGGGAGGCGCTTTTAATCCTCAAAGCATCGGTGCTGTGCTGGGAGGATACAATTTCCTGCACATCCTCATTGATTTCCAACAAACAGATCGTCAGTGCTGCTTATCCCAAAGAAGTGCAGGTCATGGATGTGTCTGAGCTCGCTGGGTGGAGCAGAATGTGGCCAGCAAAACCAGCCAGGTTCTTGGAGAAATCCTTGGGATACTGGCCTGTCCCGAGCTCTGGTGATGCTGCTATCGATACCTGTGCTGGCATCTGGGAGGCCCTCACCTCCGGACAGATAAAAACAGGGCTCAGGAGAGTGGCTGAAGATGACCTTTGGCTTCATCCCAGGGCTTCCAGTGCTCCTGGGGTCAGCAGAGCAATGATTTTGCGCTTCCTGCCTGAGCCTCTGGAGGTGAGGGATGCTGCCGTCAGCAGAGCATGGACAGCATAAGGACGAGGCTGTGTCAGGCCCTCACTTGTGATCCTGACTAGAGAAACAGTTTTGCTCCCACAAAAGCTATGTGAAATCTGTGAGGACCCCAGGAGGCCACACCCCTGGCATTCCCAGATCAGGGAATGTTACACTGCATCTCCTGGGGATCCGTGCTCATGCTGCTGCATCAGATAGGCCAACACTCCTGGCTCTGCAGCTTTTGGGCTGCTGGAACTCCTCCTCTCAGCAGCAACCATTGACCTCAGCACCTGGGATGGCAGCGCCATTAGATCAGAATGTGACTCACTATTGAGCGAGCCCTGTCAAGCAAGATAAATACAATTTGATTGTTAGCTAATCTATTTCTGTTTGTGTTCCCAATGCATCCAAGGCACTGATTACATTGCAGTCTACCATGCTGGCAGTAAGTATATGCTGCCACAATGCTCTTTGCTCTGTAAGGAGAACATTTGTGAATACAATGGCTGTATTTATCTGTCAATATTACATCACTGCTGACATTCCCTGCGCCAGCTCTCTGGGTGGAATAATATTTTAGGGTTTCCAGGAGTTAAGTTATGGAAAGGCAATATTTAAGCTGAACAGCATTTAAGTTACTAGAATTCTAAGAAATCTAAGAAACAATTCTGCTATCTGTTACCTTCATCTGCCAGCTCTTCCTTCCTGCATCTATGTGACTAAAGTTTCATGTCTTGATAGAGCGTACCTTTGGACTTTGATCTAAGAAAGCAGACTTGACAGGAGCTGTTTTAAAGAGGCCTTGTAGGATGCTTTTGCACCTCCGTTGCTGACCCTTATCAATGCAAGCAGCTCTCAGGGATGCTCAGCACCTCCTGAAAGAATTCAGGCTAAGCGTTTGGGTTATTTCTGCACATTGCACTTCCTCTCACTTTGTTGTTTGGTTTTGTTTAGCTTTCACTTAGACTTCAGGATGGCTTTTATGGAAACTTTAAATTTTCATGATAAGGAAGGTGGTTTGCAATTAGAATGAGATGAAATGATTAGTCTTAACAACAGAGAGGAAACTTTCTAGCTTGCATGGTTGGTACATCCATTACCAATTGCCTAACGTTGCAAAGGAATAAATAGGCAAAAGTGCACGGCAAAAAGGAGGTGAAAAGCATCACAAAACAAACATGCTGTCTTTCTCCAGGTGGTCTTAATATAAAGTAAGTTGCCATACCAGATAAGGCGTTTATCCACTGTCACATTTTATAGAAGTCTTTTCAGACCCAAGTAAAAGACCTTGCTGCAATCACTTCATGAGCAAGTCTTTTTCTTAGAATCACAGAGAGATAACTGATTATTTGTGCAGCCTGAGGAGAAACTGTGGCTTTGCAAAGCTCTGCCATACACGTAATAGGACTTCAATGATCAAGATTTCTGCTGCTTTTCTTAAACCTGACTGCAATATATGTGGGAAGGATTGAAACTAAAATATTAGCAATGAATTTATAGCACTTTAGAACCCAGATAGCTGTGGGTACTTTTCAGGAGAGCATGAGCATGCACTGACTGTCCATCATTGTGTTTGTCCTCCACTGTGGTCCTTCAGGTTTTCTGCTGCATTTTTACTGACTGTGGGAAATTCTTGCAGAGCCTGCTGGTTAATCATGATAGGTTAAACAAGCTGTTAAGTGATGTGGGAAACCATTGCAAAGATACTCAGCTGAGGCTGCAAGGCTACACGTTGTGTAGAACCCCTTTCCATCTGATAGTGTTATCGTCTGTGGGCTATGTGGGAGCCTGCAGCTCCTATTAGCCCAGGCTGATGCTTCATGCCACATTTCTCATGCAGATGATTCTGCCTCCCAGATTTGAACCCTAGGCTGGGATGAAAATGAGTGAAATAACTTGTATCCTCCCTCTTGAGTATGTAGCACTGCATTGTGCTGCTTGTTAGGTACTGTTATGAGACAATAGCTAATTTTTCTCACATATGGCATAAGATATTATCATAATTATTGTTACTATTATTGCATGATATAATTTAAACTAGACCAAAATTGCATACCTGGGTGTAATTGCATCTCTTTCCTGATGAGCTGAGCCAGACCTATGAGATAACTACGCCGTGAATGGAGCCAGGGCCCTGAGCTGGTAGGGCTCCCTTAGCTTGGGAGCAAAGGTGGCAGAGAGGGTTTCTAAACACTCTTCTGTTAGAAGAGCAGGAAAGAAGATCCAGCCTGAGCTGAGAATCTGTTTGCCCTGTTAATAAGATGCACTGGAGCAGAAGAGACCTGTGTCTGACTGGTGTTTCCATCGAGCTCCACTGGAGTGAGGACTGGAAGTCTGACAGCGCCGTCTGAAACAGCCTGGCAATGGTCACTGCCAGCAACAAAATGCTGAACTCACAGTTGGCTAACAACCTGTGGCCTGATCCCTGCCCTCTTCCAACTCTTCCTGCACTTTCTAGAGGGTGAATCTTCTCAGTGACTTTTCCTGAGGGTGACTTGGACTCTTGTAAAAGGGTGGATGCCTCACGGGCTGCCTGCAAGGCACACAGTGAAACCACGATCTGTTTGGGCAGGTCTCCTCCTTATCTTCAGGTTGATACCATCAAAGGTCTCAGTCTATCCTGGACTGATTGTCCCTCTAGGCAGTGAATGACTTGTGAATGGGTAAAGTTAGGATTTTTCGGTGGGTTGAGGCACTGTGATGGCACCCAGTCCTGAGGGGGTTTGTTCCCTTTCCATCACCCTGTCCCATGGCCATTCCTAACTGAGCCCAGCCACCAAATCCTCCTCAGGACAAAAGAAGCTGAGGCTTCCTACAGTTCTGTGAGGGAGCCCTCCCAAAGCACAGCACCCAGCCTTTCCTTTAGTTCCTGTGTTCAGAGCTAAGATTCTTCCTTTGTCATTCTGTCTCCTGATCTTCCCAGGACATGTTTCACCAGATATGGAACTAGATACCATGGCTCCAGATGAAACTATCCTGATCCATGCAGTCTGTGCTGAGGAGCTGCCACAGTCAGCCCCGGTTCTCCTGCAGTCAGTGGTGTTTTTGAGGTGCAGTGTGTGAGTTTGTGAGGCGCAGTTGGATGCTGTGTGAGGAAGTTTACCATAAACTGCTGGGATCAGCTGCCTAGGCTGTAGATCCATGCCTAGTATCAGCAGTTTTCTGTGGAAGAAAATCCTAAGATTCCAAACCACATTTTTTCACCCACATTTTTGCTTTCCACTGAGGTCGTTCCAGCTGGAAGAATCAGCAGGGAGTAATATGACTTGAATGCCTGGGAAGCCTTACAGTAAGGGGAAATCACTGCAAGTCCTTTTTTAACAGTTAGACCTGATAATCTTTTCCAGCCTAAATGATCCTGTTGTTCTATAAAATCACACCAGCAGAACCACAATCAGGAGATAGCAAAGGAAAAGCACACCAAAGTCTCCATTCTCCAGCACTTACAAGCTTAATTAAAGGATAATGTAATCAAGATAGTGATTAATCATAACTTTTTATCAATGGAAAATGAAAGATTTTCCCCACTAGAGACTCCAGCTCACATTTTGCTATCACTGTAACTTCATCAAGTCCATACACTCAATCATTCCCCACCTGCCCAACATGAGTCAGAAGAAGCTTCATAGAATTATACCAGGGTAAAACCAGCCCAAGGATGTAATGGCAAGGTAATAGGATCCCATCCTTAAACTCTGATACCTACAGAGAGCCAAACAAATGGATCTGAATCCATATTCCTACTGAGTGATAAGAGATTTTTATGGCACAAGCAGTGCATTGCTTTGTAGATAAACTGCATGTTCCTTAAGGACACTGAATTCATAACCCCTCAGGCAAGGGAGTGTATCTGTGTTCCCAAAAGCACAGAGAGAAGCATGAAAGACACGGGAACCTCATCCTGCTGAATAATGCTGTTAGTATAATAGGAGGGAAACAGAGAGGGGATACTTTGCCACAGCCAGCAAGGATAAAATGGCCAGGAGTTTACATGTTCAGCTTCCCATGAAAGGATATTAACAGCCTGCCCAATCCCTTCCTACAGCTCTCCTCATGCCACTGCAGCAACCCCACTGCCAAGCTAAGCCAGCCCAAATAGGAACGTAAACACAGCCAGAAATCAGACTTGGCAGCAAATAAAGCCTGGGGTGGGAAATACCTCTCACTTAAAGTATCTGCTGCTGTAAGAGGGTCTCTTTGTAACAAACTCCCACGCTGTAGCCTTAATGCTTAATGGTCTGTGAAAGTTATTATGCAATGTTTTTAGCATTCGGCTCCTAGTTCTGATGGGACTTTATGATCTGTATTACAGGAGAACCCTGTTAAGCTAATCATATCCATAATGAATCTTTGTAATAAAATAGCTTCTAACATTTTGACTTTCCAGAAATACAGAAAGACAAAACTGTCACAGATGTTATTTTCCCCCTGCTTTTCCCCCTGCTTCCCCAAATCCAGTTCCAAGTGTTAGAGCTGCTAAAGATCAAGGGCCATCATTCCTTTTCTTCTACAGCCTGAACGGTGGAAAAGGCACTTGGCTTCCAGGGGCCTAATTCTGAACTTTTTCATTCCCAGGCACAGACTCTTCAGGCACTATCAATCTGCCTTTTTCTTTTTAAGGTATGCTTGGTATAAGTCATGTCTGAAATATAATTCCTTATTTCAGCTACTGATGACAGCTTAAATGATTAAAAGGAATTTTTAAGTTCTTTGTAGGTTTCTCATTTTCATATATTGTTATTTTCCTTTCTGCATTTCATTCAGTTCTGGTAGCAGAAGGAGCCTTACTGGAGTCACTTTTTCCTGCTGTTCATTAAAACTAATTCTATTCTGTTTACTTTTGATGAGCAATTAAAAGAAAAGGAAATAAAAAAACAGGTACCAAGTAGTCTGAAGCACTCACCAACTGCATATAGTTACAGAAAAACTGAATTTGAATCCTACAGTTATCAAGAAGGGCCCTTTAAGCTTGAAACTGGAGCAGATTCTTTTAAACTTTCCCAGAGAATAGCAGTGACCTTGCAGATCAGATAACCCATGGTCTCTAAGAGTTCAAATATGTCATCAAGACTTTATTTTACTGCTCAATGTTCCTTGGCCTAGTTGCTTCAACCTAATTGCACCACTTCCCTACCCAAAAAACCCCTCATAACAGGACTGTACAACCAGAACCAATGTCAGCAGACCAGAGCTGGGTACATGGCAAGAACAAGGATAAATGAAACACTGTGTGGAAGGTTGAAGCTCTGTTGAGTGACTCTAATCTGATGGGTACAACATATTAAAGCCAATGGAAACATTTGATTAAAACCCTGCTGGATCTTTGCTCAGGGTCTTATCACAAAGCCCTCACAGGCAGGCAGCCAAGTTTTGAGCAAATGGTCCATGATGGAAAACCACAGGCCCCCAAGTCCTTCCACAGAAAACTTGCCTGAAGGATACCTGGGATCCTCAGACCTCTGCTGCCTTTCAACATCTGCAGTGAGAGACTAAGATATTCTACCACCACCCTTAAGAATACAGACAGCTCTGCAATCATCATCTGTCCCAGCCCATCACCTCTTGGGATGTGTCCAGGAAGCCTCAACCTTTCCAAGAGGCCACATGCCTTTGTGTCAGGTCAACACCCTTCAACTTCTGTGGTTTTAGTCCAGAAAAATTCCAGTCAGTCTTTCAGGAGACAGGGGTGAGCATCCCAAAACTCCAGCTTCTCCTTCATCCCAATGAAAGGGATGAGCAAAGCACCTGTCTCCTCTCGCTTTGCAACCAGCTTGGTTTCATTGACACATTTTCTCTGCTGTTCCCTTCCCCCTGGATATCCCTGGCAAGATGGAAGAGCCCATGAGTACAGGAAATAAAAGCATCACAGTTGGTATGAGAACTGCTCCCCTCTGCTCTGTCTCCAATAGGCTGGAGCTTGTGAAAGCAAGCAGGGGCTACACGTTAGCACAAAAGCTGACTCTAGCTAAAATCTATGGATTTTAGCATTAACTGAGACTTTCATTTTTATGAGAAATGGATGCTTTTCAAAGTTGTTGAGGAAGTAGCTATTATTATCAACAAGCTGTGTTGGTTTTAGTCCAGGATGAACATTTCAGGGAAATCAGCTAGAAGAATGATCACTTTCAGCAACAGCTACTGTTTAGACTAGTTTAGCCTTAACTTTAAATCATACCCTTAGGCTCCAGTTCAGCAATGTATTTAAACGTTTTTAGGCACATGAGTAATTCCAGTGTACTAACTTATTTAAATTCAGGGACATGTTTCAGTTTTTTCCCTGAATTAGCTTCTAAACTATTCACAATTTAGCCTCATTTCCATCAGAGCAAATCATTGTGCTACATCATTTGATTACTGCAGAAGTAGGAAAATATATTCTTGGTAATTTCTTGAGAAAAATTTCCTGCTTTGCTTTTATACCAATATTTTGCTGGGAGTTCAGCTTTTTTAACCAGTTTCCTTTTCCAGCCTGAAGTCAAAGGCAAAGCTGGGATTTGATTAAATACTTTGGTTGTGAAGGTATGCTCCAACTACACACAGATTTTAAAGAGGAGAGATAAGGTGGGGGGCATAGCTTCATTGTGCATTTCAAGCAAAAATGCAGCCGCTCCAGATACTTTTCCAGATACTCCTTTTTCATAGCTCAGTATTCTGGGACATTACCTGTTCATTTCCAGACATGCTGGTGGTCAGCACTCACACCATGACACCACCAGTTTGTGGCTGGAGGAGACCTGTGTATTTTGGGTTAATGTAGTTGTTGATCAAAACCGACACTTTTATTTTTTTTAAATTTAACCCCCCTAAAATGGAATATACTCTCAGAAAGACAATTCCTCTTTTTATTTTTCTTCTGTGAAATAAATGTCCACTCTCTTTACAGCGCAAGGTTGCAAATCTGAGCACTTTGGTCAATGATGTAAACACAAAATTAGCCAAGAAAAGAAATTCACTTGAGTTAAATAGGAGGTTATTATCATACCTTGCATCCTCTTCTCTAACTCCATGGAGAGCGAGTCAGGTTAAGAACCAACCAGAGGGGACAAAGCAGCTACTGCTGACACTGTGTAGTGTTCCAGGTACAGCAAAAAGAATATAAAATAAATAGGATACAAAGATGTAATTCTAAGATTATGTTTCCCCAAAAATATGTTATTCCATTCTCATTTTTAACCAAATTGCCCTGCACATCAAGTAAATAAGAAAATACCAACTGCTACAGACGGCTCGAATTAAGTATAAATATTTCTGAAGGCTTCATCAAGACTATAATCTCATCCCTCAAAGATCTCAGTTCTTAACTTCCTTTACTGATCTCTCGAAGCAAGTGGACCAGATTCCCCAAATCTTGTCACTTGCATCATTATTTATATTTTCACCAATCTAGCATGGGTGCCACAGATTTGAAATGGCAGCACCCCGAATCCACTCCTTTGGCACACACATAAAAGTGCAGACACACATGCATGAGGCTAATGGTGGCAGAAAGCCCAGACAAAGTGAGTTTATTTGACAGTCATCATTAGTGCTATACATTATGGGTTCAGTCCTGCTCCCTTTGAAGTTGGTGGTATTACTCCCATTGAATTCACGTGCTAGGAAAAATGCCTGAGTTTTGCAAATCTATCATTTTGTCATCTATGCTTTGGGTCAAAACTAAAATCCAGTGTTTTAGACTTGATTCTGAGCCAAATTATTTTTACTAAAGCTTCAAAGAATGCATACTTGTCCTTCAGAGAGGTGTCAATCCACTTTACAACCAAGGAGCAGCATGGTTGAGGACCTCAGAACATCGTGAGGGATGCAAACATGTTGCAGGTGACCACAGCAACCCCAGCTTCCAGCGTCTTCCCAACAGCATCTCACTTTAACTCAAGAGAAAAGAACGAGAGACCATGCTTTCTGAGAGAGCATTTCTGCAGTGTATGTGATCCATACTGATTTACTGTTACTTATGGGGAATTATGCCAAAAATCGCTACAAAACATCTCCCTGTGTTTTTTTATTAGTTTTTGTTGGGTTTTTGTTGTTGTTTATTTGGGGATTTTTTGGTGGTTTTTTGTTTGTTTGTTTAAAGAAAAATAATAGCATTGTACTTCAAAACTTTCTGAATAAGCAATTCAACAACAAATTTCCAATGGTATTTACTATGTACCTTTGAGATGCCTTGCCATGTTACAAGAGCAAGTGCCAGTTTGGGAAATAAAATATTTTTTTCCCCAAGATGTGCTTGTTTTATACCTCACATACCCATATCAAACCCCAGTGTCTGTGTTGGCCATTTTCATGTTGATTTATTACCGAAACATAATGTCAGCTGAGCAAAACAGAAATTGTAGCTGCTGGTTATATAATCAAAATGTTCTCCACTAAAACACTTCCACTTTAAGGATGCTGGTGCTTAAATACATTGTTTATTCACCTTGCTACTGTCTGCCAGGCTTTCTCTGGTGTCTCTCCCTACACTAGCTCATCTCTGGCATGGCCTAATAGGAGGTTTCCCTCCATGAAGAAACAAAGCCTTGCTTCCTCCTTCTTTTTTATCCCTGCACTTACGTCTTTTGCGTTTTCCTACCCCCAGGACAAGTTTGGGCTAAATTCCATTAGCTCTGGGTCTGTCCCTGCCTGTTGGGTCCCATCAGTGACACCTCCTCATCTCTACCATCCCTCCCAGCTTGGTGATAGTTCCCCTACAGAAACCCTCTGTGAGCTCTGCTCCATCAAATTCCTCATTTCACGGGCCTCACACGGCTGCCCTGAGGTGGTATGCCTCCAGGTGGGTTTGGAGTATCTCCAGAGTGGCACTCCATGCCCTCCCTGGGCAGCTGTTCCTGGGCTTTGCCACCCTCAATGTAAAGAAATGCTTCCTCTCGTTGAGGTGAAACCTCCTGTGTTTTGTGTTTATCGCCATTGCTCCTCATCCTGTTGCTGGGCACCACTGAAGAGTCTGGCACCCTCCTCTTGGCACCCCTTGGAGGTTTTTATAGGCATTGACGAGACGCCGTCGCAGTCTTCCCCAGACTAAGCTCATGTCCCTCAGTCTCTCCTCACAGGAGAGCTGCTCCAGATCCGTCATCGCCTGCCGGACCCTCTCCAGCAGCTCCTTCTCCCTTCTTGTCCAGAGAAGCCCGGACCAGAAGTGCGATTTTTAGGGGCAGGCGTTCTCTCCCGTGGCGGCGCCGCTGCTGCGCCGCTCTTCGCGACATTACGGCGGGCACCGGCGGCGGCGGCACGCCAGGAATGCGCGCTCCCGCGGCGGGGCCGCTCGGCGCGGCGGCGCGCAGCGGCGGAGGCGGGATGACATCATGAGAAAGTGGCGGCCGGCCCCGGCGTCGCCAGCAGCGGGCGGGCGCCGCAGGGAGGGGAGCGCCGGGCAGCCAGCGAGTGAGGGAGCCAGGGAAGGAGGGAGAGCGGGCAGGAAGGAAG
>VWYI01040455.1:114163-131269 GCA_013399455.1 Anthoscopus minutus
GCTCCGCGCCAGCCCCGCCCGCCGCCGGCACCGCCCGCCCGCCGCGCAGCCCCGCGCCCTGCCGCGCAGCTTTTATGAATGAAGCGACGGCCGCGTGCTCCGAGGGGGGAAAGGCAGCTCGGAGAGCCCGCTTCGGCCGGCAGCGACCGGGAAGATGCCGAGGCGTGGGTGCTGCGCTGCGCTGCGCTGCGCTGTGCAGGGAGAGGGACCCGTGTGCCTGGGCATCGTGGCCAGGAGCAAATGTTTGGATTCCCTGGCACGGTCCAAGGGAATGTGACCGGCTGCCCCAAGGGCTTGCTCTGCATCCCCAAACCAGCTGCTCACCAGAAAAGTGTTGGGGGTGCAGGGTTGTTATTTGAATAAGGTCCCCCCGGACGTGCATGTCCAAATCAACCCAAGGCTGCAGGGTCGTGTTCATTTAATATGAAAGCCTCCCTGGCCAACTAAAGCTGTGAAAACAAGTGTACATCCCATGCTTGAAACACAATAGACATGGAGGGACATGGGACAGGTTCCTTGCTGACAGACCCTCTGGAGATGCCCCAAGGGCTGTGGCGTACAAGGGGAACTGAGAGTGTGGGGCCTCTGACATCCTCCTGACAGACGGAGACAAAATGGAGACAAATGCTCAAGCAAACAAGTAAACGAGAAAAGAAGGGCAGACAGTCCACGCAAAGAGATTACATAAGCACACAAATGTGCAACAACATGCCCAGTGATCTTTGGCACTGCTCTCCCCACGGGTCACGCACGAGAGATGCTGCATCCTCCAAGGCCAGCAGTCCCTGCCACCAGCTGGGCTTGTACCACCAGCAGGTATTCCAGACACCCCCACAGCACTCGGGTGATGCTAAAGCACCGAGGCTGAGGTTAGTCCGTGCACCTCAATTTATGGCCTTCCTGCTTCTCCCTTTGCCACTTTGATGCAGGACAAATCGCTTCTCCCAAGCATCAGCCTCACCTCCAGTGTTCCCCAGCAGGCCTCAAGCTGTGCTGTCAGCCCCTCAGAAAGTGACCCTTTAAGAAATGCCCTTTTTTAACAGAAACAGTGTGAAGCAGAGCAGTCTCAGGAGCAGGAGTTTTTGAGGGCAGGGCCCCATCACATGTAGACAGAATGTCCCGGAGACAGAGATGATGCCCCAGCAGCTTCTGGCGGCTGCCAACACCTCCCTACCACCCTGCCAGCTTTTCTCCCCATAGGTGCTGGAGGAAGCCCTGGCCACCATTTTGCTGCTCCGCTGGGATATTTTTCCTGGGCGGCAGTGAGCGGTGAGGGTTGAATGCCGAATGTGGCCTTCCCCAGTGTGCACCGGCTGCACCTTGGATTAGCTCTCGCTCTGTCCCCTGCCACCTCCATGCCCCTCTGGGAAAGTGAAACCTTTAAAGTGAAAGGAAAGACCTTTAAAAAAAAAATATTTAGACAAAGAACTGTCTTGACAGATGGGTGGACACCCCAGTTGTTTGTATATTTTGGTGTCCAGCAAAACCATCCTGACCGGGAAAAAAAAAGGACTGAGGAAACGGGAGAAAGGTTTTCCCTTGGGATCAGACACAAAGAGTAGGTATTCAGGTTGTGTCCTTTTTAAAGGACAGTATGGCAGGTACGCACCAGTGACAGCACTAAGAAGAGGAAGAAGAAGAAGAAGGATATTGATAGCAAACAGTAATGCACTGGTGCTGCTCCACTCCCCTCGTTGGCGCCCTTGTAAAATAATGCTAAGTCTCCTTGCATTTCTCTCCCTGGTGTCTGTGTGTGGCCTTAGCCCCATTCATCATTTGGCTTCCAGTGCAGAACTCACTCCATTTTTAAAATTATGCATGATCCACTGAAGAGACAATCTGGGTTTCCCCCACCTCTCCCTCTCCCTTGAAGAAAGCGAGCCCTTGTCTCATTTGCATTAAAACCCTGCTCTCTATAAGCTAAGCAAAGGGGAAGGACTTGAAGCCTATGGGATGGCTTTAGGGCTGTGCCCCTTGCTTTTGGCTCTCTCTCTCTCATTCTCTCTCGTGCTTTGATCTCTGCTTAACAACAGTAACGTCACAGAGACTACACCAGGAGAGTTTTGTTGGAAGTTAGAAAGTTTTGCAGCCTCCAGAGGGCTGTAGCGGCAGTAGCAGAAGCAGCATCCAAGGGACTCCTGGAAGGGGAAGAGAGAGAGAGAGAGCGAGCGACTGACTCAGTCCTGCTGCAGAGAACTGACTCGAGGCGACGAAGGCAGACATGGAACATCAGCTGCTGTGCTGCGAGGTGGAGACCATCCGACGAGCCTACCTGGATGCCAACCTCCTCAATGACAGGGTGCTTCAGACAATGCTGAAGGCGGAGGAGACCTGCTCGCCCTCCGTCTCCTACTTCAAGTGCGTGCAGAAAGAAATCTTACCATATATGAGGAAAATAGTTGCCACTTGGATGCTGGAGGTTTGTATCTTTCGGGGACTTTTCCTTGCAAGCTCCAGCACCGAAACAAATTAATCCCGGGAGCTGCTGCCCTATCTCCTGCCCCCTCCCCCCTTTCCCCCGGGATCGCTTCCCCACACATTGCCTGCCCTCGGAGACGCCCGCGTGGAACGAGGAGAAGCGGCCCGAGGTGGCGGTGGCCACCGCCGCTGTTGCCGGCTCCATGTCCCCGCTGCTGCAGCCGGGTCCTGGCTCCGAGGGGCGGCGGACCAGTCCCCCCTCGCCCCTGCCTGGTGTTCCCGGGGGTCAGGGGGGTGCCCGGCACCTTTTCCGGACGTGGGAGCGAGGCAGTGCCGGCGCTGGGAGCCGGGGCAGAGCCGGCTCGGGGCTCCCTCGGCCCGGCAGGGAGCAGCCCCGGCCCGGCCGCATAAATCCGCGGCCGCGCGGGGCCGCCGCCAGCCCCTGCCAGCTCGTGTTTTCTGGGGATTTTATTTTAAATTAATATCCTTGTACACGTATGCAAGCGGCTGCCCGTGCCAGTATTATGCGCCATCTTTGTTCTTTTATTTGCAAAGAAAAGTGTTTATTAATCGGGAGAAAAACGAAGAAAGTCCCGCGGAGCAAAGCCAAGGGTGTGTGTGTGGCCGGGGGGAGCGGGGGAAGGNTGGAGCTGCGGTCACCCCTCAAAGGCACTCTTGTGCTGCGGCGGCGGGCGGCAAGGTCGCCTGGGAAAAGCGAGTTGGAAAGGCCCTCGTTCCTGGCGGGACATGTCTGGGGGGGCTCCCAGCGGGAGCCCCAGGAGCTGGGCTACATTTTCATGCCTTTTCGGAAGCCCTGAGTGCCTCCGATGTATTTTTAATTAATTTTTGAAACCGCAGAGCCCTGTCTTGCGCTGGGAAATGTAGCGCCTGGCTGTGCTGCAGGGCGAGAGAGGGAGGCGGTGAATTTCACTTCGGGGGATCCCCCTGGAGCCCCCCAGCAGGACCAGAGGCACGGGGCTCGGTAAAGGACCCCCGCCGCTTCATTTTCAGCCTTTTTGGAGAGCTCGAATAATTTTTTAAATATTTTTAAATATTTTTTGAAAAGATGACGTCTGGGGAAATGAGGCTGGACGCCACCTTTGTGTCTCGACCAGAGAGGGGAATCCGTAGCACAGCGGCAAATTAGATGAAAAAATAAAAGCGAAATAAATAAATCCGGGGCCGAGCCCGGCTCTGTACCCCGTTACCAACCACGGGGGTTCGCATTTTCCTCCGTTACCCGTTTTCCTCCCTTTTTAAAAATTTGTTCTTAGGAGCTGGAAAACTGGGCACAGATCTCTTCTTCGATTACCCCCCTTCCCCTTTTGCCATGAATCGCCTACGGGCCTCTAATGCAATATTTACCCCCACTTTCATTTACCCCCCCACTCGTGATTTTAATTTTCTTTGATGCCACTGCTTTTCCCATATTTATCCATTTTCCCTGATTACGTTTCCTCCTCGTCTTCTTCAACCTTGCCCTGCAAAGTCTGGGGGTGAGGGAGGAGGGAGGGTGAGAGCAGCGGAGCAAGCCTGGCTTTTGCCTCAATTAAATTATTCTTCAACGATCTCTCTCCTTCTTGCAGGTTTGCGAGGAGCAGAAGTGCGAAGAGGAAGTCTTCCCCTTGGCTATGAATTATTTGGACAGATTTTTGTCGTTTGAACCCCTCAAGAAAAGCCGATTGCAATTGCTCGGAGCTACCTGCATGTTTGTGGCTTCAAAAATGAAGGAAACTATTCCTCTGACCGCAGAAAAACTGTGCATTTATACAGATAACTCCATTAGACCCGACGAATTACTGGTAATTTCACGTTCAGTCACTTCAAGAATAAAAAACCAAAAAAATCGAAACAAACATTTAAAAAGTATATATATCGCTATATAAAATACAGAAAAAAAAGAAGGGCAATCCCGCACGTTCGGAACCGTCGGTTGCGACTCCGGGGCTGTTGGCGGCGGGCCGGGATGGGGCCGGGATGGGATCGGGATCGGGAGCGGGAACGGGAGCGGGACCCCCCCCGCGCTGGGCGGCCCGCGGGCTCCCCCTGCTGGCTGCGGCAGGCGCTGCCCAGCGCCAGGGGCTCCAGCACCGCACCCCGCCCCGACCCCGGGACAGCGCTGCGCCCCCGGCACCGTGTGCGAGCGGCTCTAACCACGCTCCCTCCTCCTCTTCCTCTCCTTCCCTTCCCTCTTCTCTTTGCAGCAAATGGAGCTGCTGCTGGTGAATAAGCTGAAATGGAATCTGGCTGCAATGACCCCCCACGATTTCATTGAACATTTCCTTACTAAAATGCCTCTGGCAGAGGACACCAAGCAGATCATCCGTAAACATGCTCAGACTTTTGTGGCTCTGTGCGCTACAGGTATGAGCCCTGCACGTTGCGCAAAGCGCGTTGCTCCCCGACACGCGCCCATCCCCCGGCTTGTAAAGCTTCCCGTAGCTGTTGGTCTCAGGCGCGCTCGCAGAGCTGCGGGGAGGTAGTTTAAGCCCCGATTATTTCCCCTTGTTTGCAGAAGGTGGATTACTTTGCCAGAGGTAAGTTTTTCTTTTCGGAAGGTATTTCGCTTCTGAGTCGGAGTTTTGTGTGGTTGTCAGGGGGGGAGCGGGACTGCCATCCTTCCCGCCGCACCCCCCCCACCCGTAGCTCAGTATGGCACGATTTCCTCACGTCCTCACACCACGTTTATGTGGGGGCTGCAAAAGGCTTACTGCCCGTGCGGGGAGCTCTTCCTTATGTGGATTCATTCTTTAGGACAAGATTTTAAAGGCAGAGGGAGCTTTTCCCTGTGAATAGCACTGCGTGGGGGTTTTAAACCTTTCCTCTTCAAGTTGCCTCTTCCCCCTGTCATCGGTGGCTGGTGGATTGGAGGAGGGCCACCCGGCACAGAGGCTTTTCCTGGCACAGGACCTAGCCACTGCCATCTGCACCCTCCTGACCATGTGCTGTGCTGGAGCCATGAGCAGGGCCGGCCTCCAAAGACGCTAAAGAGTCATGGTATCCACACTCCAAAACCTCACTGGGATGTGCGTGGCTGGTGGCACCCGTTAATGCTGTTTAGCTTGTTTTCCAGAGGTTGGATTTGGTATAAAAAGCTTGAAGGAAGATGGCAGGCGCTCAGAAGGCAAAAAAAAAGGAAAAAGATTTTATTTCACAGAACCAGTCCCACTGCAAAGCCTACAGCTTGAACAACCAAGCCATAAAAGAGAAGTTTATAAACACTGACGTTGCTCTTCATCTTGGGCCTAACATCAGCATAAAGGGCAGCTCATAGGTCAGATTGCCTGGAGAAATGCCCAATGCTGGGAGTGCCACAACCTTCAGACCACCGGCAGAAACACTTTGGGAAAGTCCACTGTCTCCCTCCATACCAGGTTCTACCAGATACAAGGCTGCTGCAGCTCTGGAGGCATGATTTGCTAAGTTTGAAGCTAAAAAGAACAGCCACCCAGGCTCCCCTTTGGATGTGGGGATATTTAACCTAGGTTGTTGTGTTGGCAATGACAGGGATGAAAACAAGAGTAGTTCAAAGGTTGGAGACTTGCTAAGAGTCCAGTACTTTGATCTACTGTTGGTGTTGTTATGTTTCTTTTAGGAAGCACATCCAAAGCCTTTATTTAACACTGCTACACACCACAGCTGGAGAATGGATCAGTAAATGAGAACCATGTTCTGGGAGTTTTACTTAGCTTATTAAAAAAACCAGCACTGAGCTCACCAGAGTTGAGGCCCTCTTCAGCTCCCTACTGAAGCTGGGAATGTTGCTTGGGGAAGGAGTGCTCAGGAAGGCTGCCACTAGGCTCTGTGTTTTTATTGTTATTTTTGGATGCCAGGGGTTTCTCTACCTTTTGCTTTTCTCATGACTTCTTTGTTGGCTGGTGAAGATCACATGTGGCTTTAGCAGCATCTGGACTTTGCTTTGCTGTTGCTGGGTTGTGCTGCATTTCCTCTTGCCAAAATGAACCTAGATGGACTGCAAATGCCTTGTGCTGCCTGGATGCTGTGGGGCCTGATCCGAAGTCCACTGGAAACACACTGACAGCTCGCTTAAGTGCCCTCAGGGGCAAGTGCAATCTCTCCTTTGCCTGTGTCCTTTTCTGTAAAGGAGATTCTCCCAAGAAGAGACTGCAAAATAATGCTTGCTTAGAAGACAAACCCTTGGCCAGTTGGCTTACCAAGGTGAAGACTGTGGAAATGTTTGTAGATGAGTGTGTGTGTTTGCTCCAAAAAAAGGTTACGCTGCAAGGTGAAGTTGAGGGGAATTCCTCCTAAGCTCCCGCTCCTGTTGTGTGGCTAATAGAATTGGGTTTGTTTGATTTGGTTTAGTTTTGAAAAATCCATTTTCACCAAAGGATGCTTTTGTGCTGTGGTAGGTTTGGGAGAAAAAGCAAAAAAAAGCAAAAATAAGAAAGGAAAAAAAAATTACCAGGGTTTTTTTTTGAAGTTAACACATAATTGAGCTTAATGAATGGGGCTTTGGCATGGCCGAGCAAGGCAGGGAGAGCTCAAAAGGAAGCAGGCCTCTTTTGGCCCAAGTTAAGACCAGTGTTGAGGGAGAACTGCAGCTCTATACAAGCATAACAAAGAATAGCAACAAATATTGGCACTTCAGCATTTCAGTATGTTCCTCTGGTTATCAAAACATACCAGGCTCCTTTTTATTATTATTATTATTATTATTATTAGCTGTTATTAGCTGTTATTATTGTTGTTGCTGTGGTCCTCTCCAAAGCAGAAAGAAAGATCCCCCCTTTGAAACGAGCGTGTTACAATTCTCCCATTCTCCAGCCTTTATAAAATTGGAAGTCTCAAGGTATGTGACCAGTTGGAACTTGTTGCATCTTGCAGCAAGTGATTTATGTTCACAGTTTTGATTTGCCTCAATGAAAAGATTTTCATTCATAGCCCCCAGCTCTCCAGACGGATGGAATTGCTGCTCCATTTAAAAAGGAAAAGGGGTGACTCGCCTTGTTAGGAATTTTTTTAAAGCGCTGCAGCGCCTATATGCCTGCTTTGTCCTCCCTTCAGGGTGGCTGGCATTCTTCTCTCTCCTCCCCCTCCTCTCTCTCTCCCTCTCTCTCTTTTTAACAACGCTGAAGTTGTTTATTCTTTTTGGATGAAGTCTCAGATAGGCTACTGGGGATGTGTGCTTCAATTGATGGGGCCCCCTACCCCATTGTGGTTGTGTCAGGTCTAATTCATCTCACCGAAGCCCCCTTGTTCCTGAGCGCTCAATAGCGCAAGATGAGGCGATGGAGGCTGACAATGATGCCACACTCTTCACTTGGGGGCATCCAATTACAGGCAAGAGGGGCCCCCTGATTAATATGCTGAAATTAGTGGCCTCTGCCACAAATAATTCCTTGTTGAGTTGCAACAAAAAGGCAGTCCATGCTGCTTGTCTGGAGTGGTTATAGGGACAGACACAAACTGGTCATTTAAACTTCATTATCACTTTTCCACCTTGGAAAGAATGAGGGTGTGACTATGAATTCATGTTCTTGTTTACTGCTCCGTTTAAAAGAAGAACCCAAATATTAATCCCAAACGTGATTCTGTCAGGACAGGCTTATTAAAGTGACACATTTTGGTCATGTCCTGTTTGTGGACCTCTGTAAACAGTGTCAGAAAGGCACGGTCACCCTGCCTCTCTGAGCAGCCCCATCCTGGTGGGATCCATGCTGGGAATCCCCTGTTTCCGAAGTCCACCTGCAGCTCTCTATCAGTATTTCAGTTCAGGACTGGCTTTGGAATGGGTACAGTGCCAATAAGCAGTCTGGACTGCTGCTTTTTTTGTTTTGGGAATGACAGCAGCTTACTAGAAGGTGTGTGTGTGTTTATATCTGCCCAGAAATGGGCAGGTTAGGAAAAGGGGGCAAACCAAATGATTTTGAGATGTTTATTTTAACATAAACAAGATGACTTTAGCTCAAGTTTGCCTTTTCACTGGCAGTGCATCCTCAAAGCTTGGCCAGAATTTTGTCTATCAGTTCAATTTTGAAGGTTCGCAGGATGCTGGGCAAAGTGCCCCTTTGAAAGTGGGTGTTGGTCAGGGCCACAGTGGAGTGTCAGAGCTGTCTGAATAAACAGATTTAGAGCCAGGACTTCCACAGAGTCCTGAAGGCTTTAGTTCTGCTGGTAAAACATTTACACAGAAGTTATTTTATCGGAGTAGAGGAGATGCATGATTTAATACTTAAACTGTTCCACTGAGCCCTCTAAGCTGTCCATTCCTTTATTTCATTCAGAGGTTTGACAGATGGTTTATATTTGTCCAACCCAGAGGAAGTTTTATTCTGATAAAAGCTGAAGAAATGTATCTCAGGTTCCGGTGTACATTGTGGCATTTCCCTTTCTCCCTCACAAAATTGGACTTTGATTTGTGCCACTTACTTCCTTTGTTCCTGATTCTCCTCCAAGGTGTTCACTGCCACAGATCAAATACATTCCTCTTCAGTAGAAAAGACTCTTATCATTAAACTGTCAACTATTATTATTTAAAAAATTAGAAAAACTCAAATGAAACAAACCCAAAGGAAAAACATGCCAAATGGCAGAGATAGCCCCTTAAGGGATCCTGGGAGTGGCTTTGTGGAGAGACCTACAGCAATGCAGTCTGGAAGGGGGCCCAGCCTCTTGTCAGCATGGTGTCACATCAGAATGTAACTGATTGTCCACCAATTCTTGGGACCCCCGTCACTTAGTTATGCCACATTTACATTAAATCCCTATTGCCAAGGATGGATGGCAGCCACTGACAAGAGACTAGGTTGAGACAAAGCATTTTTAAGATGAAACCTTAATTTAAATATGGATTATCTGCCTCCTGACAGGGTTAAGCATTCTTTCTCTTCTTTCTTTTTGTTGATGTTATTGTTCATTAAAGCAATTTTCCTTTGAGTGTCAGAGCAAAGGTTTCTGCTTTAAAGGGCCGCAGGACTCATCATTAGAGTGCACCTTGGATCTGACCATGCAAAACACTGCAGGATGTGAACAGGTTTTCTCAGATGTGCAGTGCCATTGACCCTCATGGAATTATTCACAGGAGCAAAGTGTTTTAACACTGGAAGAATGGGGCCCTGCTTATGATAAAAGCACCTCAGTGATGAATGGCCTCCCAGGCCCAGTGCTAGGAAGGGCCACTCTCTGCAGAGCAGTTGCTCATGTGGATAAGTGTTTGCAGGTTTGGACCTGTAACAGTTTTGGAGCAGGAGGCACCTTTCTGCTCACCATTTTCCCTGCCTTTTCAGATGCAATAGTTGGCAGCTGAAAGCTATGCTGGTACAAAGAATGTATGTGTATGGACAGGCTTCTAAAGCAACCATTTCAGTCTTTTTTTTTTTCTTTTTCCTTTTTTGTTTTTTTTTTCTCTCCTTTCTTCATACAGATATTAAATTTATTTCAAATCCACCCTCCATGATCGCAGCTGGCAGCGTGGTAGCAGCTGTGCAAGGCCTGCATCTGGGGAACACTAACACTTTCCTCTCCTATCAATGCCTCACACATTTCCTATCACAAGTTATCAAATGTGATCCGGTAAGTGACTCTTTCTCTCGGTTGATCTCCTGCATTAAGGGTTTTTAAGAATGTAGGCCTGCTTACTGCATGGGAGCTAATCTGACAGTAAATCTTGGGAAAGGTCAAGCCTCAGAATGGGGGTTCTCAATGCATTCTCTTGTGCCCAGCCTGCTTGTTTGGCTGACATGATGCCCACTGATAACCTGTGATGATGCTGCTGCAGTACCTAGATAGGAATGGCGCATCCAGCTTTAGTGTTTGGGAGAGGAGGAAGCCTTGCACTGATTTAGGACATGGCAGAGGCTGTGTTTGGCTGGAGGTAATTAAACCAGGAGCCCCTGTAAAACAAAACTTGGGAAATAAGATCAGGAAACAGTTACTGAGATCTTGTGGTATCTCTGACCTTATCTTTGACCATACTTGAGGCTTTTTATTGTGCCAAGTGGTGTGAAAAAGCTCTTCTTAAAAGAGTTCTAATGATCTAATTTGGTTTATTATGTGCTAGACCTGCACAGTAGCTGGTATTGAATTCCTTTTTGGAACAAATGCTTGTCTCACGACTTTCTGACAAGGTGGATGGTCCTCACAGGACTCTTCATTTTGCCCTGCAGCTTCCAGGAGATGCACATCAGTAACTAGCGAGCAATAAACCTTTCATGAGTGAATGGGCCAGGAAGGGAGCCTACAAGGAAGACCTAAAGTCAATGATCCATGTCATAATGGTGTGTGAAGTTGGGGCAGAGTTGAGCTTTGTTTTGTAACAATGTGGGAGACCAATAAATAGATGCTTTATTCTTGTGAGGTCTCCAAGTGCTGGATAGTGAGTCAAATAAAGACAACTCTGGTTAGGGGTAGAATCTTGCAGATGCTGTTAAATTATTTTACATGTTAATAATATAAACGCATAGAAAACTGTCTCAGTCCAAAGCTGGGTTCGTGTAATTGGGCTTTGTTGAGAGGATTGAGTGATTTCTGGAAAGATGAATGCATTGCAATTAATTATTTGCAAAAGAATATTTTACTTTTGATAGACTGTGAAACAATTGCTGAAAAATGTGCTATTTTGATCACCTGAACAGTGCCTTGTATTGAGCATGTTATTTTTGCCACTTACATCACTGCAGCTGAGGTAATACAGTGTGGAAGTGTTGCATTCTCTAAGAACCTGAAATGCTCAATACTCTAAGAAATGCTGCAATAATGGGCTGCTCTTTTGGTATGCACGAGCGATGCTTTTAGTCAGTTTGTGAACAATGCAGATAATTCCAGCATGTGGTTGGCCACTGTCCAGGGTGAGATGGTTGAAGCAGGTTCTGAGGGAAAATACTTGCCATCTGTTCAGGTAGCATCTTGAATTTAACCATTCCTGATAACCAGGCACTGAGGTGGATTCTCTCACATCGTGCAGAACAATGACCTGTCCTTATGTGACTTGACTTAGTTGATGACAGAGGTCTTGAAAAAGAAAACAGAGTTGCTTTAGCCAGAAAGAGGATTTTTGATTATTTCATTTTAACTGTCATGAGTGATTGCAAAGCAACAACCTCTTTAAACTGGGCTTGGTTAATAGCTTGAAAAGGGAATAACTCCCCTCCAGCTTCCAGTGCTAAATATATTCATGAGTTAGATGGAAATAGGGATTTTGTATGGATTGCTACAGAAAATTAGCATCACAAAGATCTATGTATGTACAGGTATATTGTTGGTTTTGGAGTGGGCTAAGGAAACAGCAACTTCCACTTGCAGTTGTTCTGAGAGAGGAGTCTGCTTGGTTTCACACAGAGCATAATTCCCCTGCAGGGAGACTTTCCCAAAATACCTATCTATATAACCTATGGTATCAAATGCCATTCCTGCTATCCCACTTCACTAGGATTTGTATGAGGACTGTTATGCCCCAGTGATGGTTCCCCTTGTTTTATATTGGATAGTCTTGGAATGTTAAGAGCAGGGCAGGTCTTCCCCTGATGATCTGTTAGCTGGAGCAGCTGGTCTGTTGGATTTCAGGCTACATAATTAAGCTTTTTTACCTTTGGTCTCAAAGAAAGCTGAATCTAAAGTAAAATGAATATCACCTGATTGGAATTCCTTTATGGTTCATGTTTATATGTTGGTAGGAGTCCAATTTCCCATTTTGCCTTTGATCAGGGGTAATTAGAAGTCAGATAATCACAATTAGAAGTCTTGGGCTGTCTTCCATCATTCTATTCTTGACCCCATAATTCAAACAGATGGAATTTTACCTGACATTCATTTCCAGGCCAGAAATTTGCTAAACTAGATTAGATTGGGTCTCCATGCTGTCTGTTAGTGTATTGGAATTCGCCTCCTGCCTGCCCCTTCTCAGAGGCACCTTCAAACATGTGCTTGTTATCCAGAACAGGTCAGGCAGGAACAAAGGATTTCCAGGCAGTTCCTTTTTTTGTTGTTGTTGTTTATTTCCTTTCCTGTCTGACCCGGGAATCTGATCTTAAAGGTATTTGACCACATCAGTGAAGCTAGCAAGTCTGGATAATTTTTGTCTTTTTTTTTTTTTTTTCACTAAGGAGCTTAATTAATTGAGGAAGGGTTTATGGCCTTGAACAAACTTGTGAGCATTGAAAATTTGGGTAGTGAAGCAGAAAAGTTGTTGGGAGAAGTCATCAGAGTAATGCACAAGTTTTGTATTTGCTTTTCAGTGTTGGGAGGTACTGAGAATGAAAACAGCTTTGGTGAGGTTGTTCACAGTGAATTTTATGTTTTGCAGTTGTTTTTTGCTAGCTCTAATGCATTCCTACAGGCAAGCTATTTATCTAATAGTCAGGTTGAATAAGACATGGACAAAATGTCTTAAAGAGTTAAAAGAAACCTTTTCTTTCAACTGTAGCTTAAGACAGTCTGTTCATAATAAATTCTAAAGATTGTTTTTAAAAAACTAGTTACAGCATGCTGCACTGGGCAAAAAGTACCTTTAAATTGCATAGTCTTATGTAATAATTCATAACTGGACTCCAGAGGGAGAAGAATAAGTATTTACAGAAATTCTTTTGAATGGTTTTAGTTTTCAGAGCTCAAACATGCTGTATGTAAATGGTCAGGATTAGAGAAAAAACCCACGAGGTTCCCATCAAAACTCACCATAAAATCCACCCTCACCTGAAAACAAAACCCCAAAACAAAACCCAAAAGGATTCATTTTACTCTGAAAAATAAAAATGCTTTCAGTTTGGAACACTGAATGTGCTGAAAGAGAATCATCCTCAGAAGTGGCTTTGTAAAGCCAGGAGCACCTAAAGCTGTGTTGGTGTGCTCCTCCTCAATGTGCCTGACTCCAAGGGCAAGGGAGGTTTGTGGTACAAGGGAGAGCCTTACAGTCAGGATTGATCTGTCATATCTGGAGGAGAGCTGGGTGCAGGGACTTCATAGAGACTTTATTGTGGAGGCCAGAGGTATGCAGGAGCCAAAGGCATGATGACTTTAGGATATGAGGCATTTCTTTTTGTCATTTAAAACGCTGTGTGTCTCTGTCAAGAGGAAATATTACACTAGGGTTTAAACCAGGAAAGGTCATAGGTTATGTGTTTTCAGTGAGCTGTAACTGATGGTCTGATCTGCTTAGAGGTAGGATTAACCTCCCTCCCTCTCAGAAAGGACTTGCAGAGAATTGTTTGCTTGGATTTCTAATCTTATTTTACCCCAAATGCCATGTGCCCTTATTGGTGGCAGAGGAGATTCTTGTGGTAGTGGAATCAGTGAAAAGCTGGTAGATCACACAAGAAGCCTCTGAATGAAGGCAGAATTGAAACTGGGAAATAAAGAAAACAGCAGGCAGGTCACCCTCTCAGGAAAACAACATTCATTCTCAGTCATGCACATCCTAACACTTTTGACAGCAATTTATCATGGAAGACTGGGTTCACCGCAAGGGCTAACACATGTCATAGGTTAAATCAGAAAAGGCAATGCTGAAAGGAAACTTCAAAGTCCTTAACACATGGAGTTAAAGATGTTGAGGGGAAAAGCTTACGATGTTTGTTATAAAGATAAGGGTAAACAGCACACTGGATGAGTTTTGGCAAAATGCTGTGGGATTGTTTGGCCTGTTTAGGACACCATTTATGTGTCACTGCAGTGGATGTACAGGCTTCCACAGCCTGCAGGAAGTTGTGCAGGTTGAGCTGAAAGGCCTTCTGGTTGCTGGGAATCTGATATATGTCCTCATGGTATGGCATAATGCCCAGGGGAAGTCGCCTTTCCCCACCACACACTGGATCTTTCTTAGTTCTTTATGGTTTTTTAATTCCCATCAAGGCCTGTGCACCCTGCTGAACCCCCAGGAGGATTGTGTGCACATCCAGATTGGAGAAAACACTTTGGAAATGAGAGGAAAAGTTCTCGCCCTGACTGAGATTTCCAGGTGGATGTGGTAGCACACAGAAAGCTTGGATGGACTTGGTAGTGCATGGTTAGGGAGGCACTTCATGGTGCTCCATTTTGGGGTTGCACAGTCCTGTCCAGTCTATCTCTGGAGATGCTTTGAGGGTTAGGAATTTATCAGCTGCCCACAGCTGGACATTGCAGCAGCTGGCAAGCAGCTTGGGGCATGGGCATCTCAACATATGTATGGCATTTCTAAGAACTTCCTGGTATTGGAATTTAGTTTGGGAAGTAAAGTCACTGTGAGCATCACTTCTAGCAGATTCTACTGCTGAAAGATTCCTGGAGTAAAAGTAGAAATCACAATTGTGAGAAATGGGCTTGGGCAGACCTGTAAACAGCACAGGCAGAGAAGCAGCAGTGCAAGGTACAATCTGCAGTAAAACAGGCTTGCTCATCCAGTCCTTTTGGGTGCTTCTCCTGCTCTTCTGACCCTCCTTTCCAGCCTGCTGCTCTCCCAGATCACCTGATAACATTTCTCTTGCTTTGTCAAGAAACTGGCATTTTAGCTTGTGATCTTTCTAAAGGATTCTTGGGTTTCTCTCCCCCTCTTCCACTGCACCCTCCTGCAGGATTGTTTACGAGCCTGCCAAGAACAGATTGAGTCCCTCCTCGAGTCCAGTCTACGCCAGGCACAGCAGCACAATGTATCTTCAGAAACAAAGACTGTAGAGGATGAAGCAGACCTCTCCTGCACACCTACTGATGTGCGAGACGTGAACATTTAAAGAGAACTTCTTCTTAAATGGATTTGCTTGGCAAGAAAAGTAGACAAAGAAAGGGCATCTGAGAAGGAATCGGCATCAGGATCTCCCCCCCAGAAACCCTTTTCTCCAGGACATTTTTATACCAGAAGGGAAAACCAGCCTTGTTATATTTTTTCTTGCTCTGTCTCCCTTCCATCTGTGACTTCAAACAAACAAATAAACAAAAAATACCCCAAAAACTGTCTTAAAAATAGAAAAAAAAATAGTATTTGCATTACCCCCAGGGGTTTGTGCTACAAAAATAGAAGATTTTATACAATAATAATCAACTAGTTTTTATATTAAAGTGTTCTTGTCTGTATGTTGTAAAAATAGGCATTAACACACAAAATGTCTCCAGGAGAGGTATTAGATTTGATTTCTTACATATAAAACAAACCAACCAACCATTTTTAAAGTAGAAGAGGGTTTTGTGTTTTTTAGCTAGTAAATGAAATATTCTTTTTCTTCAAAAAGCATAGCTTTAACGCAGTTCTAGGCTTTTCTCTTGCTTGCTTATGCATTTAGTCACTTTATAAATCATCTGTAAATGTTTATTTTACTTCCTTAGGGTTTTTTTTATCCTCTTCACCTTATAAATGGTTAACGTAATCCATAAGTTAGTGTATGTTAGTATGCAGCATTATTATATGTTAATCTTTTTTTTTTTTTTCCTTTTTTGTGCCTGTGGATTGCCTGTGCATTGAGGCATTTGTAGGGTTCCAGCTCAGCGTGGTTGGGAAAGGCCAATGTACTACTCATACAGGACTCTATTATAAAGAAAAAACTGAAATAGTGACATAATATATTTTTGTAATCTTCCTATTTTTGTAGTTACCTGTGTAAAAATGCTGGTCTAACCCCACAGATATTCAGCCTAATTATAGTCAGGTTCAATCCACAGTTCAGTTTGGTGGTTTTTTTTGGTGGTTTTTTTTTTTGTTTGTTTGTTTGGGGTTTTTTGTTTTGTTTTTGGTTTGGTTTGGTTTTTTGGTTTTGTTTTGTGTTTTTTTTTTTGTTTTTCTTTGTTTGTTTGTAATATTCTAAAACCATTCCATTCAAAGCACTTTCAGTCCATTAGATATAGGAAATACATTCTTTTATTGTGTGGGATTTTTTTTTTGTTTGTTTGTTTGTTTTTTAATGGAATGGTTTGGAAATATATAAAGTGCTTGTTGGCAAACTCAGAATTGCAAAGCAAGTGCATTTAACTATGGTGTTAGAGGGGAGGTGATTCTTTTTTTCTGAAGGTTGTGTTCCATTGAGAGAAAATTGCATTCACAAATTGCCAGGATATCTCCCTTTCCTTTTCTATAGAAAAGTTTGAAGTTTAGAATCCTTTGGTGCCAACTCATCTTTATAAATTAGGGGCCTTAAAGGTTCACATATAGGATGCATAGTTTTAAGGATTATCGCTAGATGTTTTTACAACTGAAGGTTTTTAAACACTAAAATATATAATTTATAGTTAAGGCTAAAAAAATATTTATTGCAGAGGATGTTCATAAGGCCAGTATGATTTGTAAATTAATGCAATCACCCCTTTTGAAAAAGAAAATCTTTCTACCCTTGATGTTGCAGTTTTAACCCAGCTTATCAAAGCAAAAAAAGGACACGCTTCAAAGAACAAACTCAAAACCAAGCAGTCTATTTGGCCCCTTCCTATACATTTTCAAAAGCAGTCTAACCATGAAAAAACGCCATAGTTAATAGATATGAAAATTGGAGTACTTGAAAGAAGTTTTTAATCCAGTATATGCCCCAATTTTTTTCATTTTTATTTAGCTACAAATAGAAAATTTGCACATCTTGGCTATGTATCTTTTTATTATTATTTTAGAAAGTAGCTGAAGGGACGTGGACATAGCTGTTGAAGTTGATGCTCGAGGAGAATATGATGGTGAAATGTATGTGAGAAAACTGCCGCTAAGGTGTTGATTGTAAAAAAAACCAACAACAACAAATAAGAGAACAAAAAAAAAAGAAAAAGATAAAAAAATTCAAAAGA
>VWYI01040457.1:0-108410 GCA_013399455.1 Anthoscopus minutus
GGCAGAGACTTGGTATGTAGGTTTAGATTGTGTAGTTGGAATCTTAAAGGGGCTTTTTATTTTTCCTCTCTTTGAATCCATGATATCCTCATGATATCATGGTCACTGGCCGAATGTGGAATGTATTCAGGAACTGTGTAAATGTTTGCAATTCCTGCCATCTGTTGTCAGCCAGGTTTCTTGGCTGAAGGTCCTTTTTGTGGTCCTGTCATTGATCCCTGCGTTCCCCCAATTAACTTAAAAACCCCAGAGCACCTTTTTGCCTCATGATCACTACCTCATGTGAGTTCATCCAGCTGAAGTCAGCTGGATTACTGGTGTTGGTAAGGCTGTACCATCATGGCTTCTCTCCTGAAATTAGCATGTAGGTTTCACCTGGCCCAAGAGTTTCCTTTTTTAAGTCCCTTTTCTCCTGTGTCACTTTTCTCCCAGATAATTATCCTACAAAGCAGAGTTTAGGGTTTTGTCGTGCCTGTGGTCACACAGCTCAATGGAACTAAACTGAACAGATCCTGCTTCAGGATACACGGCAGTTCAGACATTATAAGGATTTTATTTGCTTTTGGCTGGACCTTTTAAACACTTTGGGTTGGATTGGTATTTTGTTGTTTGTTGTTGTTTGTTCTGTTTTATTTATCACAGAATTCTGAGTGACATGGTGGCCTTTCATGTTACTCATCCCAATTTTCTTGCATATTTTTTCTAAGCACAGAACAGAATCTCTTTATGCTACTCCAAAACCAGGTTCTGGAATTATCCCTGTTTTCTCCTGTGCCTGCTTTTCTGTGCTAGAGTGAAATTCACCAAGCCCAAGTAATAAATTCCCGTTTTTTCAGGACTCCCTGCAAAATTGAGCCCAGCATAAACTGTGTGTTGAGTACTCGCAAACCTGAGGAGCGGGAGGACCCATTGCAGCGAGTGCAGCATCAGCAGCAGGATGCTCAGGCAAAGAAAGAGATGGTCATGTACTGCAAAGAGAAAGTTTATGCTGGAGTTGATGAATTCTCTTTTGAAGAGATCCGAGCTGAAATCTACAGGAAAAAAGCGAGAAAGAAAGACGAAGGTATGTTCCAAAATGGGCTGGAGCAAGTAGGGCTTTCCAGATGGAATCATAAAGTTGTATTTACTGCCATCTGTGATTGCAGCTGCTTCTCTTTTTTACTGGAATGGTTGTTTAACTAATGTGAGGTACAGAGGCAGTAACACATTCAACAGCTTTACATGGAAGGTGTGGGACAGGGAAAGACCACCAGAAGTTTTGGCGCCTTGACAGTTCAGGCTGCAGCCACCGATTGTGAAATAGGCATCAAGCTTTAAGAGGTGTTTTTTCCTTAGATGAAATACAAGCCATAGAAAGGAAGAAGGAAGAAATACAAAGGAAAATTGAGGAGCTGGAAAAGAAATTAAAGAAGAAAGAAGAGGACAAGCAGCAACAGCCACATGAACAGGTATTGTCTTCATTTAACTGTTATTTTCCAAGTAGCTGCAATTTTAAATAGAAGTACTCAAGGCCAAAAGAAAGCATTTCTGATATTTTTCTAACACATTTTAAACTTTTTTTGAAAGGATTCTTCACTAGTAAAGTATATTCTTTCACCCTTCCTTCCCTGTTTCCAAACCAATGTCTTCATAGTAAGTATTTTAAATAATGAATCAAAGTTGTGACTGTGTTGTAAGCTAGGTAACTGCTTACATATGTCCTTAACAGTTGCAGAATAACTAAAATCTCCTATGAAAGTATAAATATGGTTGCAGAGAGTAAATTATGCCTTTTAACTACATTATGCAATAAAAGTGGACTTTCTTCATGCGGGGGTAAGCTAAGTAAAAATAAAAGTGGCTAAAAGCAACCACTATCTATCAGGGTTTTAGTGACTACATGGGATTATCTTTTTGTTTTTGGAACCATTTTGCCTGGCTTGTGATTCTACTACCACTGTAGAATCGAAATGCGGCTTTGTTTCCACAGGCAACAGAGGTAATGGGATCTTCCACACCTTTGAGAATGCAAGGATTTACTTTTTCCAGCACAACAGAATATGGGGAGAAACAGCCTCAGTCACAAAGGTAATAGAGGGGTTTTTTAGCCAGCAGGGATAACCCTTGTGAGGCTATGTAGGTACGACCAGTAACAGAGATTCATAACAGTCTGTTTTCCCAAGCAGAATGCCTTGACATCAGCCTGTAACCAGGATCTATGCCCTTTCTCCATATATTTGATTATTTGTCTGAAGGAATCTTCTTGCAAGTAGTATTTGTCAGCTTGGCTTGGCTTGCCTTTTATACAGAGTTTACTTACATTTTGTGAAGGTCTGTAGAATACAAACTTGTTTATTTTATCTTTTTCACAGTGAATTCCAGGTCTATGATGATACTCAGTTACGTAAATCATCTTATTCTGAGGGTAAGTAGTCAAGTTTTTACCATTAATGAGAAATTTTGGTTAAAGAAAAGTGTTCCATGAGTACCAAGAAGGTAGCAAAGTAAAACCCAAAGCTCAGGGGGATTAGAAGACAGTGTGTGTACTAGTAGCTTTTACCATATTGAGCAAAACATGGAGCATCTGAGCTCTGAGAACTGTCACTATTTGAAAGGTCTTTCAAGCAGAAGAGCATTTTTCTTTCAGTGGCTGCCAAGTTTTCTTCCATCGTTCATGTTTGGAGTCTTACTAAAATCTCAGAGTTTAATGCTATCATTAGATTGATAACTATTTTAAGTTCTTTTTCCTCAGAAGTTTTGCTAGGGAACTACAGCCAGAAATAGTATATTGTTGATTTTGGGAAGTTTTGTTGAGAAGGTTACATCCTGGACAACTTAACTTTTGATTGGAGTTGACCCCTATTGCTGTTGACAGAGGTTATCCAGACTCCTGATGTATCCCCAGACAGCCACAGTGGAAATGCATTTTTAAACTCCAAGGAGGAACAGAGAAATGAGGGCAGTCTTGCAGAAAAACGAACAAAATTCTGAAGCAAATGCAGCAAGTTAGCTCACATAATATGGTGGTAAAGGGGTGGTTCATTAATGTGACAAAAACGAGCCGTCTAAAATAGATTTATTTGTATTCCAGCTCTGTAGCTTCCTGTTAGGAGCAGTACTTCTAGGACTGTATATTAACTATTTTAAGCAATGTAGGATATGCTATTTTGGAAAAACTGTAGATATGGTAGAGCCTCTTGTTTCTTCTTTACAGATGTAGGTCTGCTTCCCCCACCGGCTGCTGCTCCATTTTTCTCTATATTTGATGAATCCTCTGCTTTGACAAATCAGAATATAAGGTAGAGTTATTCAAGACCTAGATTTCAGAGGGAAGGAAAACAGAAGCAGCCCTTGCAGTGGCAGCTGAAGTAACAGTTTCTTGCAGGTGTATGTGGGGGGTGTGCGCGTTGTTTTGATTATATTGGTATTTTTATTTAATTACTGATGATGAGGAAATACTCTCCTGTTCTCCATCTTCAACCCAGAAGTATTTGAGCTTCTCTATAAACTTCCTTCATTCTGGGGAGCTGTATCTGTTGCTTACTGTTAGTTCTGTAGTAGGGAGTGGTTGATGGAAATGATCCCTAGACTGGATCTCTTGTGAGGAATTTGTTGGGGATGAGAAGCTGCTCTAATTAATATGTAAGTGACTGTGAGTTCTTCTCAGTTGTTCAGCAGATCGTGGCCAGAAAAGTTCCCAGCGTCAGCCTCTCGCTGTTCGTAAGGCTGTGGATTCTCTGAGTGCCAAGGAAAGTGCAGCAGCAGCAGGAGCAGGAGCAGCAGCAGCAGCATGTGTAAGGAAACATCCAGCCCGTGGCAGATTTCCTGCCCAGGAGACAGCAACGCAGCCTGTGCTGCTGTCAGACTGAGTCAGCTTGGCTGCACTGGCATCACGTGTAACAAGCAAGGATTCTAAACTGCTGCCTGGCATGGCAGTCAATGAACGGGGTGATGATGAGATGATGCTGGAAATCCTGTGTTGTGGCTGTGACTGCCTCATGCCAGGAAGTGTTCCAGGCCAGGTTGGATGGGGCTTGGAGCACCCTGGACTTGTGGAAGGCGTCCTTGCCCATGGTGAGGGGGTGGAAGTCAATGGTCTTTAAGGTCCCTTCTAGCACAGACCATTCTGGGATTTTATACTGAGTAGAATTCATGAAGACTGAATGTTCTGTTCATGTTGGAAGGTGGTAGAGTGGAAGAAAGCAAAGGGAAAAGTTCACGTTTAAACTAAAGAAAAATTTGTTATAAAACCTGCAGGCTTTCACTGTCTTTTTCTTTTTTTTCAGGATGAGCTGAATGGAATTGAACGCTTGACTGAGGATGCAATTGTAACAGGCTCCTACAAGAACAAGACCCTTTGTGCCAACCCAGAGGACACGTGTGACTTTAACAGGGCTGCTCACCTGGCCTCAACGCCCTTTCACGGGGTGGTAGCTCAGAGAGTCTCAGCTCCTGCTTTCTCTCAGAGTGAACTGAAGGAAGATAGTCCAGAATCCAGGAGTGCACCTCTGAATCAGGAGACACTGGTGTGTGAAGGAGCATACACTGAAGCTCTCAGTGTGAAAAAGCTGAGGTAATTAACAGTAAAGGACCTTAAGTCCCTTCTCCTGCAAGTCTTTCATGGTTGTGGTTTTTGTGTTGCTAAGGAAGAAGTTTTCTGAAAAGACCAGAATATCCTGGGGAGGGGCATTTCTTTAGCTCAGGATCCACATTGCCTTGAGCACAAATTGAAGAGGTAATAGCAAGCTCACTTGACTTTTCAACATTACTGCTGTGAGACTTAAGTATAAGTTTTTTTAACTAACTTCTCATGCAGAGAAGTTAATAAATGCATTCTGTCTTCATTATCAAACCTGAAAAGCAGAATCACCTGTTTCTTTTGTACTCATAGTCTTCTGCATTTTTTTTTACTATATTAAGTGTATTTAGTGTTTGTAGTTTACTTCTACAGAGTAAAAGCTGGAGAGGAGAAAAGTTTTTTGTCATTGTGAAGAAAAAACCGCTATTGTATGGGAGTTTTGTAATTTAGAGCTGCGTTGGATTTGCTGGTTCTTAAGATGTAAACTTGTCTACAATGGTGAAGGTGTTTTTTATTCTCGAGGCTTTTTAAAAACCATGCTGATTATAATTAGGAGATATTTCGCACCCAACTCTTCACTGCATTGAAAGTGCTGAAATTTTGTAGCAAATGGGGTGATAAATATTCTGAATGTCTTCTGTTGTAGCAGTCATGTTTGGTGGAAGAGAAGATTAAAAAAAACCTCTGCAGACTAAGATTCTTGAGTATAATCAGTCATTAAAACTGAAATGAAGTTCTGACATGACTTCTGGCTTTCTGCTAGGGATGGGAAATAATTTCTTCATCTTTATTAAATCTGGGTGTGCACAGTGTCCTCTCTTAGTCCTCAGGCTGACATTATCTATGTCTTGTATCTTTGGGAAGTCTGAGTAGTTGATTGCTTTATTTACAGCCCAATCATGGAAGCAAGCCTGGAAGATACTCGCTCATCAGGTTCTTCAGTCTCAGGAGGTTCTCTGTCCTCTGTTACACAAATGTCTGCTATTAAATACCTGCAGATCAGTGAGAAGATGGAGCTGGCTCAGAGCTTGCCTGCTGAAGTGGTTACTGATTCAGGAGGTGGAAACATTACTGGTTAGTACTAACCTAAATTTCACTCACAATAAATAACTTGCAGCTGTCACTAAATGTGGGGTTTTCCGTCATTCATGTATCCCACTCTGCTTTCTGTGTTTTCCATTACTATGACTTTAGACTGAACTTGTCTCCCTTGTCTGAAGCAGCAGTGAAGAGCTCTACAGGATGCTTGTCAGCATCCAGAGCATGTCAATATTAAGCTGACAGAGAAGTTACTTAAGGTAGTAAAGCAGGCAAGTCTGCAGGAGTAATGAGGTCAAATTCCAAAATTAAAAATGGACTGGATGGCAGTAATTTCAAAGGTAGCTTTGTTTTGGTTTGTCTTCGTTTTTTTCTCTAAAATCATGCTGTGTGTTTCCTGATGTGCTGATAAGCTGCTACTTTGAAAAGGATGAATACAAATTTGGAGTCTAGTGCAAGTTGCATAATTTTGGTTTAAATCTGCATTTTAACAATGCTGTAAATTGTTGTGCTGCTTCACAGTATCCTTCTAATTCCTATTGAGGGAAAACAGTACTGGTACTTAAATAGTCAATATATTTGCTTATTTTTCTTCTGGTTAAAGCCCTTGTTTCTCTCTTCTAAATATTTAGATTACAGTTATGGGAAATGGTCACAAAAAGCCTTCAAAATTTGGCCTCTGGAATTAGATGTGTGTTGCATGATGGTGTTCAAGGTGTTTAACCTGCTTTAACTCCTTTGATTTTGGTTTATGGTGCTATATTAGAATTGTGTATTTGAAAATTCAGTGTATCTGCTCTGGAGAGTTATGTTCTCATGTGCCTGCAGACTATTTTATGATGAAGCCACGCTTGGGACTTGGAATACAAATACAATTAGAACTGATGTCACTGAAATAGCTGGGATTTTTTGGGTGGATCTTTGTCTTTTTTTTATCATACGTACTAAAATTTAGAGCAAGATGAAAAATCTCTTCAGAAAAAAAGAAAGCATTTGTTCAGATGTTTTAATAGTCCTTTCTTAAACTTTAGGTCTCTCCAGTTGCTTTGTTTCTTGATTTCTGCACATCTCCCTTGAACTGTAGCTCACCCTCGATGTAGTAATTCTTAATACTATGTAAAGTATAAAAATTACTTCAGATGTCTATCAGTTTATTCCTGCAAAATATGCCGGTTAATTTCCTGGGTTTGTGATGCCAAAAGCCTCCAGCCTACACTGTTTCATGGATCTTTCACAGAATTGCTTCCTGAGCAGTACTTCCTGCAATGCTTCTCAAATAAGTATGGGCATAACAGTAGATAATCTGGTTCTTACCTGTGTACTGTGAAAGTTTAAAATGTTCTCCCTCACTACAGCCATGGCACTTGGGAGAAGGCAGTAGTCGCCATCTAGTTCTTGTGTTTTACCTCAAATGATCAAGCAGAATGAACACTTGAGGCTGCCTTGGTTTCTTAGAGATCAACTCATCTGTTGAATGAACTTATGTTCTGTTATGAAGAAAAATAAGTCCAGTCCTACAAGTGTCTTCAAGGAGATAAAAGCCATTAAATTCTTAACATTGCAGTGAGCAGCAGAGTTGGAATCCAAGTTTGTTTTCCTTTTCTTTCCATAAAACCTCTGCTGTAATCCAAGGACTACATTTCCCTAAACCCCATAATACAAAAACCCTGAACTAATCACTTGCTCTGAGCATAGATTTAAAAAAGGAGTGTTGATTTGCAGAATGAGTTTGAATTCTGCTGTGGCTGAAATAATTCAGAGCTTTGTCTCTTGTGAAAAATACATTTTGCATGATGCTACAGTAGAACCCTTGAGACCTCATGATAAAAATCTCTAAGGCAGTTTTAAAGGCAAGAGCCACATTGACTTCCCAGAGCTATTGGAAAGAGAGGAGTTGACTTGCTAAGAGATGAATAGTAAATCAGAATATGGATCGAAAGTTTCCAGTATCCAGGTTGCTTTTACTGACAGATGCAACCAAATGGCAGAGAGTTAACACAATTTCTTCATGTTTGTTTTCTTAGGGGAGGATGTGACTCAGTTCATGTGGAGCCCTGAACAGCGTAAAAAGCTTTTAGGTTCTGTGCTATCATCACTGGTTGCTTCTCCAGATTTTCACTTGGAGACTGGAGCTGTGCCTCACATGGAGGTTGACAAAGACGTTGAGCTGGGTAGGTGTGCCAGACCTTCTGCAGTGCGGAGTTTGTGTTCGAATGGGCTTGAATGATGGTTTATATTCACCCTCTTAGTTTTATGTGGTGCAGGTGGGGAGTGATTTGGGAACAGTTATTTACTGTCACAGCTTATGAATGTAAACTTTCAACCCAGGAAATGAGACTTACTGCATCAAAATGGAATATTGGAACAATGAAGAATACAAGATGTTTTTTGCCATTCCAACTGGATGCGTTTTCCAGTGGGATGCAAAAGGATTTGCGATAAAGGTAACACACATGATGGTTATTGTACAAGAAGTGTGAACTGGTAAAATCTCATCCATTTATATAAACTCTTAATTTCAGTATTCCATCCAAGAAGTTTGCTACTTCAAGTCCTCTTCCTAATTGTGGATCTAGATTAAAAGTTTCTGACTGTGAAAAATGTCTTCCTTGGTCAAGTGGGAGGGGGAAAAGAAGAGGATGAGAATATGAAAATTAGAAATTTTCACTTTATTCCAAAAATAAATGTTCTTCTTATGCACCTTCTTTTAGGTGTATTCTCAGCCTGTGCCTTGGGATTTTTATATCACCCTTGAGCTACAGAAGCGTTTGAATTCTGACTTTGACCAGAGCTTCAGTGAGAATTGCAGCTGTTACCTGTACCAGGATGGCTGTGCTATTGTGCACAAGAATACAAATTGCTTCACGCTCACGGTCAGTACAGACAAACCAAAGGACAATTGGAGGGTCCAGACTCCTACTTGGGTGCCAGTAGTGAGTTTGGAGTAGTGTTATGCTTCTTGCTGAAGAGCTGCTCCTGTTTAATCCTGCAATACACATGCTATGGTCTTTATCTGTGTACAAATCAGGGCTGTCTGCTAGTGCCTCAGTTGGGTCTGGTTTCTCATTCATAGATCATGTGCTTCTCAGAGACAATCTTGAACCAATTTTTCACATTTTCTTCTTTGTGAGTCATAAAGGACTGGAGCCAAGAACCGCATGTTATTCCACAGCAAGATTTGCATCTAAAACTGTTGTTTAACTTGACCTCTTTCAATGCATTCCAGTCAGCTACAGCAATGTCATGCCAAATAATGTCTTAATCTTGAACAATTTGCACTTAAGTCTTGTAAGTGCATTTTGAATTGTTGCATACTGCAAGTAGGACTGAAATTGTAATTCCAGTCTTCAGTTCAATTTCCCCCTCCAGATCTTTTGTCCAATTTTGAATAATAATGCTTCCTAGCTTAGAGTTCTTGTAATTCTATCCAGGCAAAATATGATTATACTGAATTTTTGGTGGGGCTGTTACCTCTGTACAGATGAATAAAGAAACAAAAGGCAAGCTATAAATATTTCACCTAATGTAAGGTAGGAGGGTACAGAGACAGATGTTTATTCTCTTTTCAGGATATTCTCCGTGACCGTAAGTTCATCACAAAGGAAATAATCTTCTTGGTTGTTCATGATCTTCTGCATGTGGTAGAGAAGCTGCACAAAGCGGAGATTGTCCATGGAGATCTGAGGCCAGATGTGTTGTTTCTGGGAGACAGGTTTGTCTCTGCCTATGACTATGGGAGGGTACAGAACAGTCATTTCAGCTACAGCTCCTGTGCTGCTGTAACTTCTCCCCTTGAGCTGGTGTACTGAAGTACTGAGGCCCAAACAACAGGCTTGAGCCAAAGTTGACCTCTAGATGAACCTTCCAACCAAATGTTATATTTGCATCCACTCGTTAACGAAGAATCATTAGTAATATGATCTATGTATCCACTTATTGTCGAAACATGTATTCACCTTCCTGTACTTAGAAACCAGATAAGGCCACACCTGGGTTTGGGGGTGTAGGAGCAAAGGCAGCTCCCTGGGTTGTTCCCTGAGCCCTGGTCAGGCTTTGGGAGTAGGCTGACCCCAGATGTTCCTGCACTGGAAGTGGTGTGAGCTTGTTTATTTCACCCTGCCCAAGCTGGACCCTGTCCCAGCACAGTCAGAAGGCTCTTTTCCTGCAGGTGGATGCACCCTTAGGAATTCCCAGTTGTGGGAAGGGCTCTCCAGTGCTTGGCTGTAACAGGAGCTCCCCAGCTGCTGTGCAGCTCTGGAGGATGGTGAAGTCTTAGGGCAACTGGTGCTGTGTCTTAATCAGAGTAGGCAACCTTTAGTAGCAATGATGAGGTGCATTGCTGAGCTTCTCCTTGTGTAATTCTTTACAATCTTGCATTATAGAAAATGACACTATTCCTTAAGTTGGTTTCAGTGCCTCTTGGGCTGAACCTGCACACTGGCAAAACAGGCCTGATTTTAAAGGCCAGGCTTTTTAGGTTCCAGTGTATTTTGATAAGAGTGAAAACAATTTAGGAATAAACCTTCCTGCAGAAGCAGTGTACATTGACATTGTAAGACTCATGCTCAACAAAATGAGTTTTGCCATTACCCATGTTTTTAAGTTTCTGCTTTACCAAGGTTCTGGACCACTAGCTGGATATGGTCTTAACTTGCCTTTACATATCTGATATGCATGAAATTAGGAGACATAAGACAGGTGGGACTGAAATAACCAGATACATTAAACAAACTGTTCTGCTTCCTCTGCAGTCCAGTTTATACCTTGATGCACAGATCTAATTTTCTTCTTTAAGTTCTGTTAACATAACATGGGAAAAAGTTACATATCCCTTGGAGTGGGATATGTATACTAAGTGTGGTGATGTCTGGAAATAAACCACAAACTTTTCCAGACTATGTTAGAATGAAAAAGCCAACCTTTACTTGAAGTGGCCCACATTAGATCCAAGTAGAATATTTGGCCAATATCATCCAATGAGAGGAGCAGTTGGTTAGGTGATCTCCTCCCTGGGTTCTGCCCTCCTTACCCTACTTTCATTATGCCTCTGATTATGTGGTGCAAAATAAAATGTCCTTAGAGAAGTAACAGGCAAGACATAACAAAACTTTAGGAATGTGTCAATAAGCCTGTTCATGGTGGGAAAGAAAGCTGGAAAAGTACTAGAAGTTACTCTCAGACATTTAACAGTCTACAAAGCTACAAATATATGAAAAAAAACCAAACTAAAAACTTCAGGCATCATTGAAAAGCCAGTAACCAGAATGTCTAATGAATCAGATGTAATTCCATTACATAAATTCACTGGGGCTGTTTTTAGTTATCACTAATATGTTAAAAATAGCTATTAAATTTAAATTTACTTGAGCCTACAGTCATATAAGATGCATACTCAAAATGTATTTTACTTATAATTTATTTGCGATTATTTTATTAATAACTTATTTACATAGTTGTCTATAAATTACATACCTGCACTATGCAAGTTCTAATATTTTCTTCACATCCTGTAATGGGTTGTCTTGCACATCCCTTGAGGTGCTGCAGCCCATTTTGGAAGTCACTGTTCTAATAGTGGATTGATGGACTTGGATACCTCCTGCTGAATTTCTCTGTGGCAAATACAAAACAAACAACTGCCAAAAAATCAAGATAATGGTTTGGGGTTTTTCAGCTAGCAAAGGGACTAGTGCATAGTATAAATTACAAAATAAGCTCACAGCATCCTGGTATGTAAGAAGAGTAGTTGTGAAAGCTATGTGAATATTGTTGGCCTGGCAGTTGTCAATAGAGATACTCCTCCCTGCCCTTCTGCTTCATCCTTCGTCATCTGTTGACTAGGAAAAGTTTGTATAAATATTATAAAGCTTAATTATTTTTTGTATCAAGTATTCTGAGATTTAGAAGCTGAGGGAGAAGTGCAAAACATTTTGATGATACCAAATTGATTCTAGCCTTTTTGCTTGTATCTGTTCTCTGTATTCTTTATGTATCTAGATTTGTAGCTCTGTAGCCTATTATTGCGTTTGTAGCTAGCATTTTACCTCCTCTATTAGACAGAAAGACTAAATAAATTCCCCAGTGGCTCTAAGCCCCACAGTCCAAGGTTAGGCTCTCTGAGAGCCAAGACTGAAAACCAGCTCTTCAAGATACATTTTCATAAACAGTTTATTTCCTATCTGAGAGGGATGGTTCAGAAAGGGGTGGAACCAGGGGGGAATTACCTCATCACCTATGCCTCTAATTGAGGATTCTTGTCAGTTGTGCTAATTTGCTTAACATACAAAAATTACATCTGCTTTGTTATGTGTGCATCTTCAGCGCTTTTTGTCTGATGGGTTGTGAACCATAAATATCCTTACAAAAGTAACTCCTTTTTATCACCTGTGTCTGGCTCATAATTTCAGGACTGGTGAAAAGGCGTCACACTATTCCTGCAGTCCACAAACGTTGTTTCAGATAACTATGACAAATGCAAAAGCAGCATCATCCTCAACCCTTTATTGTTTCCTATTGCTTACTGTGGAGACAGCAGTATCATCCCTAAGCTCCCTGCTGTGAGCCCTTGCCATCCAGGGCAGCCCTTGCAGCAGTAGTTCTGACAGCAGCCATCAGAGGGGAGCATTGACATGGCTAAGACTTACCTTCACTGTTCTGTGGAATTTAATTCTAAAAGAAAGCAAAAGTTTATTGGCTTGTCTTCTGCCTCATGTGCTTCCTCTGCTCAGGATCTGTGATGCGTTTTCTAATGAGGAGGTGCCAAATGCTCTGAAGGTGGTGGATTTCTCTCACAGTCTGGATTTAAAGGTACTGGCTCGAATCAGCTTGCCCTACAACTTTCCCACAGCTCAGACCCCTCAAGGACAACAGCTTCTGGCAGAAAGTTCTCATCCTTATCAGGTAAGTCTCTATTTAGTAGGGCATCTTAATTTCTGTGTTTCCTTTATAAAACCCTTTTTCTTAAGTTAAAATTTACAAGTGCTGTGGAAAGCTCTGATCAATAAATACTCAATAAAGAGAATTTTGCATCTGGTGGAATCTTTGGTGTTAAGTGAAAGGATTAGCAGTGCTGTTCAGTGATTATAACTATTTATTTAGAAACCTACAATAAAAACAGAATTTTACCTTTTGAAGTTTTATTGCTCAACAGGTCTCTGGAAGATTCTGGTGCAAAGATGGTTCCAGCTTAAATGTGTGAAAGCAGTAAGAGCAGAAAGTGATGGACATTGAACCTTGTGATGTTTGTTGTGATTACAGGTAGACTTGGTTGCCATTGCAGATATAGTCCATTTGATGCTGTTTGGGGATCATATCCAGGTCTATCAGGAGAATTCCATCTGGAAAATCAGCCAAAATTTAACAAAGTAAGTCCTTTTGCAGAGGGGGCTTCTGGGAAAGAAGAGATACCCAACTTCATTTTTTTATAGTGATACTATCTTCAGAACTTAGAACATACAACAACTTGGAGCTGTTTTGGCCAAAAAGTGTTAGTTTTGTGGGGCTTGAAATTGTGAAGTTGTTGGACTTGTTCACTGGTAGCTTCAGTGTTGTGTAGGAGACAATTTGAAGTTGAGTATGAATAATCTGGTTGGGATGATTTTGCTTTTTGCATCTTTCAGAAGAGACTGACTGACTTAGTCTCTGTGCACCTCACAGATCAAGCTTGGAGAAGTTTGTAAGTGGGTGGGTGGTGAAGGGGGCAAAGATCACATGAGCATGTTGCCTCAGAAATGGATTTGTTTGGTTTTCTGCTTTTTTAAATTCATTTTGCTAAGATGCTAATGGCAGGGTGTAATAGTTACAGAAACAGTACACTTGTACAGCAAAGAAAATATTTTAAAACTGTCATCTAAGATGCAAGTGTGCAAACAGCTGCTTTTTAGAAGCTACTGTTTGTCTCGGGTATTAAATTCTACTGCTGTCTTTTAGCCGTGTGTTTTGGCTGTAAGTCTGCTCTGCCTTCCCGTGCCCTTTGTTTGTTCTTAGACTGAACACTTGTTTATTTTGTTAGGCACATACTGCAGATTTTTTTACCTTGGCATTTCATAAGGATTTTCCAGAACTCTGCACTCATGACAGCAGTTGCTGGACAAGTATCTTGATTCAGGAGCATGGATCCACTCCTAGGACCATTGCTTTAAGAAAACCTACTACCAGCGTGGGAGTTGTCCAGTTACCTAGCAACCTGCACTGCTTACATCTCCCAGTTTGTTGTATTCTGCCTTTGGAAAAAATCCAGTCTTAAGCTGTGTACCGAGGGAAAAAATGCTTTTTTTTTTTCTTTACTGGGTATATATCTGGTTTCCTACTATGTTATCCTTTGTTTAATTCTGCAAGAGAATAAATTGAGCAGATGAAGCTACATAAGGCCTGAGTTGAGAATGCTGAGACATGGTGTCAGGGACCTGTGATCAGGATGTGGATACGGTAAAAAGAGCAGTAACTGCCTGGATAACTGGAGCAGGAGGAATAGTAAGTCTGAGTTGGAAGGATAGGGCCAGCTGGCTGTCAATGGAATTTGGAGGGGAGAGGTTAATTAGAAAGGAATTGTAGTCAAAGCTGGGGATGCTGGATTGTAAAAATTAGGATTTTGGCCTGAGGTAGAATTTGGAGGGAGACTTGAAGAGTGAGATCTGTGAAGAGCTAAAGGAGACACACCAGGAAGAAGTTAAAGCCCGGGCAAGAGTCTGTGGAGCTGGAACCAGGCTGTAATGGCTTCTCACTCACCTGCGTGCATCAGCTCATAATTCAGGATTTCAGAGTACAAATAAGGGATTTCTTTTCCAACCTCTCTTCTGCTTTGATTCTGAAAGTGTTATAGACATATTCATCACCTATACTTACTCTTCAATATCAGTTATTCCAAGAAATGTCTGCATAGGTGCTTTAGCTACACATTGTACTGAAGTCTTGTATCAACAGTGTAAATGAGGCATTTCATTATGTGGGAATAAGGAATTTGCACTGAATCCATTTCCATTCACACATGGATCTTTTAGTCAGTGCGGTTCTTATTGATTGATGACACTTTCTCTAGTCAGTTTGAAGCTTTCAAGTAATCTGTGAAAAGCAAATTCACTGCTGCAGGGTGCCTTCATCCACCAGTAGAGGCTCCACAATTAAGTATTCCCTGGGAGAGGAGTCATCTGATAGAGATTAGTTTTGCTCTTCATCCTTGGCATACAGCCACAGGTGCTGGTGACACTTGTAACACCCCTGAAGACACGGATTTCTTCCTTCTGTTGCTTTTAGTACTTCTGCTTTTGTAAAGATGACATTGCTTCTATCCTTTGTGTTCAAAATTCTCAAAGTGATTTGGAAAGTGGTTTTTTTTTTATTTCTTTGAGGTTCATTTGAGATTATTTGGTGGGGGTTTTTTGTTTGTTTTGGTTTTTTCCATGGATTGTATTAACAGAATAACTTTCCTTAAAAAGGGTTCTGAGAATTCAGGTATTGACAGCTAGAAAGAAGGCTTCTTACTAGAAAGCTGACTGGTATTAAATACAACCACCATGACACTCTTAAGAAAGCTTTTTAAACAGGACTTAATTATATTTATTTAACAAATGTATATATAGCAGAATGACTGCAAGAGCTACTGATTTTACTACTAGTTCAGCAAAATAACTGAAGCAGTGGGGAATTGCAGGGTAGAGCACAATATTTTTCTTCCAAGGTCAATGGCTTTAAAGAAAAGAGAACACCCTCTAAAGGTGACAGAATGAATGGAAAACACAGAAACATTTTGGTAGAGATTTGGGAGAAGGTAGAATGTAAATTCTGATCAAGTTGTTTTTTCATCTCTGAGTATAACAGCCTCTTTCTCAGGGGAGGGGTTTTACCATTATTAAAGAATGGATGTGGTGATTTTTTTTCTCTTTTCACTGTACTATTTTAGGAAACTTCATCTGTGCAGGTTTATGTGAGGCAGTATATAGAAGCTGTATCTGAATTTTTAGGACTATTTTTGTCACTCAGAACTCCTTACACCTCCTTACCAACACTTCATCTCCTCTGCCACACCTCTTGCTCATCTAATCCCACAAAGAAAATGGACTCAAGTCTTGCATATTTTTTTCTTGGTTAGGTTCTGCATTGAATTAATTACTTTAGCAAGTATAAGAGTTTTCAGTGAAATAGTACAGGCTGGATTCATTCTGAGACTGGCTGCTGCTCTTTTGTGAGTCACTTAGATAAAGCAGAGGCAGATAATTTGTTTCAAAGCCACTGTAACTCCTAGCTCCAGGGAGAAAAGTGCTTCAGTAGTCAGCAGCAGTGCAAGACTGAAGAACAAAAGATTTACTCTAATATCAGTTTTCTGAGACTTAAATGAGTCACTTAACCTTTTTAATCGTGTTGTGTGGGTACATTTGGGAGAGGGGGGTTTTATTACTATTAATTGTCTCCAAAATGTATCTGGCAGATGGAAGACAGGGAATAAAGGAAGCAAAACTGGCTCTAAACCACCTTTTTCTATTTTTTAAAAATTTTTTTCTTTAATATTGCCCTGTTAACTTAACTTGCAAGTGGGTAAATAAGATTTACCTCTGCCCTTTATTCATGAAAGGAGTTTCCCAAGTTGTTTGGTTCAAAAATGTTCTTGATAATTCCTCTAAACTAAAACTGCTATGGCTTAGTGAGAATGGTGATAATGGTCAGGTATACTAGAAGAGGTAACTGTATAATCAGTTGGTTTAGACCTGTGTAGTTGCTATCCAGAAACTTACTGGAGAAAGAGAATGGCATCCATATATGTAAAATGATCAATACATTCCTAGTTTTCATTTATATTTACTCATTTGAGTGAAATTATTATTTCAGGGGTGGTTCTCCCAGGATGTTTAGTGCTGAATATAAATGGAGACCTTGATAGACGTGTGTGCGTGTGCGTGTACTGTTCTACTGAACACTGCTCTGTTTGTTTTAGGACCCCTGACAGTGATTTCTGGAGTAAACTTTTTGAGAAAATTCTGAATGCAGATGGTAAATCCACAGTACCTCTGCTGAGAGAGTTGAGAGAGGAAATCAGTGAAATGTTTGACAGCTCTTTCAAAGAACGACTTTTGTTGACCTTAGCTGCTGTGGGAGAAACTTTCCTCCTGGTGAACTTCCAGTGACTTCATAGAAGACAAACATATTTTGTATTCTAGAGAAGAATTTGTTGTTGCTTTCTTATGTTTTCAAATGTAAACATGAGAGTGATTGGAGCCATTTCTGCAATACTTCACATGGGACTTGCTCAGGAATGTTTCTATTGCATGAGGACATGGAAAACCTCCTGAACCTTTACATGAACATTTCTGTGTTGAAGCAGTTTGCGAGAGAAAATTGTTCATCTTAACTGCTACCTGCCCTTCTTGTACAGCTCCTTAAAAATTGAACACCTAACTTGCACCACATTCTTTGAAATGTCTTTGTCCTGCATTCAGTTGGTCTTTTAATTTGTGTTTAATCAATAAAGTTGTGTTTTGGTAGTGAGTGTCATATTTAACATTGCTATCAAATGGTTTCAAAAGACTTCACTTAGAATCCATGCTGCTGCATGACTGAGAATATTTAGTATCTGTTGGATGCAAAATCCCTGGAATTGGTGGCAGCTTTCATAACCACATGGGTTTTCCTGGACACTTGAATACAACTTGAATGATTTTACTTGGAATGTGTTCTCCTAGAAAGTTGTCATAAGAAGTAGATGAAGTCATGGGTGGAAAAGCTGCACACAAACAGCTTTGCTTTTAAGGCAAGAATTTTGTTTACTTCTGCAAGGGCTGGAGTTCCTGACCAGATTTGAGCATCCCTGAAATCTCAGTTTGCCCTAAGTGAAGTGTTGGCAGGCTTTTGTGGGAGGTTTTTTGAATAGTGATATGTGTTAACCTTTTTTGTACTGCATTTCTGAAACCAGTACAAAGGCTTTATTCAAAACAACAGAATTTACTGGATCCAAACCCAAGGTGGTACTATGTAGTTGAAGTGTAGGGAAACTTCTCAGAATTGGGATTTATTTCCTTGCAACTTCTCCCACACAGGAAAGTGAGAGTAGACAACTGCATCACTAGCAATTTCTTCTCCCTAAGAAACTAAATTGGCTGTGTTTTTTCATTTAGTTGAATTCTCCAGCCATGGCTCTGTTTGGTTCTCCCTGTTTGTGTTATCACCACATTTTGGGGTGGAACTCAGTTTTGTATTTTCTACATTGCTTCAAGCAACCTTTTTTAAAAAAAAAGCAGTTCCTCTTCCTTTGGCCTGTCTTCTTTTTGCTGTCACAGATTCTTAATCCCTTTTTTTACACTTTCTCTGAGAGGGTAATACATTCTTCTAATTCAGGAATAGGACAGAAATGTCCTGATTGGCCAGCTTTAATATCGAATGGTAACTGCTGCTGAAGAATTTATTTTGGTCCATTAATGCCTTAATGCTTATTGTTGTACATTGATTAGTCATCTATTGAGCTAGCAGATAAACAATGATCTATCTCTAATCAGAGTTTAGAGCCAAGATCACTGGTAGAGCACTCAGGAGTCCAATGCACAGCTAACTTCTGCTAGCTCTAAAGAGATGGCATGTTTTATTTACCTGAAATTTGTTTACTTTTGCTGGTCATCTAACTGCATTTTAGACAAAATCTGGGGAATCTCACTTGGTGTCCTCTCACTTGCAACTTTTTCAGTGTATATCCTGCAGCACAGAGCTGAATACCAGGTAGATTAGGAAGAGAAGGCTCCTAGCAAAGTATCAGTAATCCCAAGGACTTCTCAGACATGTTTTTAGCCAGTTTAGAACAACTTCACTGTGTCTAATTCACAACGAAAGTTTTGGGAACAGCCTGAACACAAAGATAAGAGCTGTCATCAGAAGTTCAGTAAAGGAAATCTGTTCTACAGGTCTTTAAAATATGTAAGTGAACTTGCCTTCACTTAAATGATATCTAAATCAAAGGTGCAATACTCCACTGTTACTTTTTTGTTGCCTTGGCATCTGTTTTCTTTCTAAACAAAAAGTGTGCTAATCCTTCTCTGTCTAATACGGCTGCCCAAGATCAGTTATTCTTCATGTATGTCCCAGCCAACACAAAACTGCCCTCCAATACTGTACAATAAGAAACAGCCAATGGCATAATAAATTTCTCCATAATAAACACACACAGATAATGAAGACGAGCAAGCAGGTATAACAAGAATGAGCAGTCATCTCTTCTGATACTTGTTCCCACTTCTGCTTCGATGGAACTCTGCATCTCTGCTGCACAGGTCAGTCTCTGCCTCCCCTATGCCATGAGCTGCTTGCACCAACATGCAGCAGGAGCTCATGGAGCTGTTTGGGCATCCCTGTTTTCTGTTCAAGTAACTCTGCCTCCAACCTTAAACAAGCTTTTCCTGAGCATCACTTTTTGAATCATTGTGTAACACTTGGATGCTCTGTGACCTTACAGTCTGGGATTGTCATAGACTTGTCATGAAGAAGGAGGCACATCGGCCTTTCCCAGAGGAAGTCTGCAGATGCAAATTACATTTTCCAAGGGAAAAGAGGGATCTATAAATCCTGACATGACAAAATGTTCCACACCAGGCAGAGGGTGAAATGAAGTTGTGTGATAGCCAGATGTAGAAGTCCTAGTGAGATTATCACTAAAAAATAGAGTGATGGAAACTGAGCTATGGCAAATTTTAATGCCTACGATATAAATAAGCGTGCAAAGGAAAATAGGAATGTGATAGATCATGGTTGTACCAGGTTGCTTGAGAACAAAACTTGACCAGAGATACAAGATATCTGCGAGCTTCAGCTGCTTTGATTCAGAAAAAGAATCAAGTAATGCTCACTTTGTTAACAGAAGGAGGTCTAGAAATATTTGCAGGAAATCACTGAGCAGCCAAAAATACTAAAGGTAAAAAATGGAGGCTGATCAAATGCACTTGAGCTGTGGAGGGGGCAAGCCCCACAGGTGTGAGCCATTTTGTTCTTAAGCTCTGGAAGCTGCAGTTGGAGTTGATTCCACTGTTTCTAAGGGCTCACTAAGATAATTTCTTACACCTATGAAAGACAGGTGGTCCAGGTTACCTCCTTAGTGGCTGTGGAGTGCAGAACCTAATTGCTTTTTAAGGTACACCTGCAGACACTTACGTGTCTGTTGTGAGCTCTGAAACTCTATTTGCTCACTTAACATCTGGAGAGATTATTTTAAAGAAGCTTGAGGAAAGGTGAGGAGTACTCAAATCATCTGCTGGTGTTCAGAGGTATGTGATTTGTAGATTTAGAATTCTAACTCCGAGATAATTGGGAAATGTCCTAAAATTTATTAGATAAGTGCACTCAGAATATATATACATAAATATATACATTTATACATATATACATATAAGATTTTCCAGCCTGAGGTCTGTGTTCAATAGAAAGATGCACTTAATAACTGGTACATTATCAGAAGTGTAAGCTGGAGCTTGTGCTAGCAGATAAAATGATTTCACAGAATAAACTAGGATTTTTGGTTCTTCCAGACTAAACTAGAAGAGTCAGGCAGTTGAGGAGAGCTATAAGGATGTTGTGAGGTTATGCAGGGACAAAATTAAAAGGGCCAAAACCCAACTAAAACTTAAAACTCTGGGTACGGCTGTGAAAGACAGCCTAAAAATGCTTCTATAAATAAACAAGCAACAAAAAGGACCAAGAAGAATCTCCATCCTTATGGGACTTTAGGGTACTCTTTAGTAAGAAGTTTTTGAGTCAGTGTCCCTGGCAGGATTTAAATAATATATAGAGGTGGCACTTGGGATGACCTGATTTAGTGATGAACTTCGTGGTGCTGGGTGGACTCCTGGAGATCTTTTCCAATCTTAATGATTCTGTTATTTAAAAAAGAGAAATCACCCCTCCTGCATGAACATCAGTAAATAATTCTGCATCTTCCTTCTGTTCTGCTGCTAATTTCCCAAATAATATTCCAAAACACCTCTGGGCTGAAGTGCAGCTCCTGGGATGCAGCACTTCCTGCTGTGCCCCAGTGATTTTTCCAAGGATGCCTCAATGTACAGAGGCTGAGTTCTTATTTGCCTGTGGGCTAGGGAATTGGTGGTTGGAATACTTTCTTTAGCCTGGGGCTGTGGGCGCTGCAGCCACACAGATGCTTATACAGATTGCCCTTAAAACTTGACAAGGAACACAGAGCTCCTTTAACAGTTTCATTCTTTTGGTTCTTGCTATTTCACACTTGTTGCCCCTCTGCTCAGTTAATACAGCAGAAGCTGGATGTTGTTTGGAAGCTTAGAAATATGAAGGTTTCATTTCCATAACAGTTTAAATTATTAAACAAGTGAATATCCAGGTCATTCAGTAAAGACTGAGGAAGAATGTTCCTTTTGCTGGTTCTAGAAATGTTTGTTCCCTACTCTCCTTTTGTAATAACAATCCAAAGCTATTTAATTACTGAACTCATGGTTTCAGCTGGTATGAAAATGTGATTTGCAAACCAGGACCAGCATCTGGGTGACAAAATGCTGACAAAAGACAAATGTTACTGTTCAGTTTCTAGGCCTAAGCTGATGTTTGTCTTCCCAGTGCATTGGATTCTCTTGAATTTTCAGTATCTTGAGTTGTATAGTTCTTTGAAGCTAAACTAGTAATGTACTTTGTAGTGTAATACTTTATAATTATCATTCACTCAGGAATCATTTTGTAGGAAAAAAAAAGTTGGAATATTGCAGAATTCAGTGACTTCATTGGTGTGCTTCCTTGATATCCAGTAAAGGCATTGGACTGTTCTGCTATGTCTGCATCTCCTAAACATCCAACCTGGGTTAGTACTTTACCTGTATGTGACCCGAACTGGCTACAGTTTAAGCTGTTCTTAAACCACCCTCTTATTCCAAATGCATTCTAAAATTATTTTTGTTCCTCTCTAAATTTTTGATCTTCCTTTTTCTCACCTCTGTGTTTTGCAATTTTTACATGCATTAGAAGTTCATTCTGTGAGAGTTGTATTGGTGTGCAATGGCACCCCACATAGCTAATACCAAACCAAGAATCACAGGATCCTTGTGGGTCCCTTCCAGCTCAGGCTGTTCCATGAGTTATTACTGAGTGATTATAAGCAGTATGAAGCCTTTACATAAAACAGGGTCTCTGTCCTCTCTCTTTTTGTGACATGTCTTTGTCTTTCCTTCTAGAAGTTGTTCTATCACAGTAATGCTGTGGAGATTTTCAGGGTAGAAGTTACTCTACAAACATGAGTGTTATTTAACCTCAAACCCAGTGAGGAGCTGGAAAGATAAATCTAGCACAAATGAATGAAATCAAAAAGCTGATAGCATTCAGTAATTTCACAGGCTTGGGATATTTTCTGACAAGAAAATTAATTTCTGAGACTTGTTGACAGAAACATCAAGAATGGAGCTGCTGCCTTTGCTTCCACCCACCCCAGCAAAGAGTGGGGGAAGAGAAGCAGCTCTTATAAATAGCTCAGTTCCTGTTGTATGTAAGTTTGGTGCTTTTTGTGTCAATGACATCACCCTCTTCTCCATGGCAACCCCCTACGATGTCAAAACTGCAGGGCACCATCAGAGGATCTCAGACCAGCAGATGAACAGGTTGAATCAAGATGATTTAACTGCAAAATAGTGCAGGGGAAACAGAAGGAGGTGGGAAACAATCAAAAGGGCTACTGGTGGCTCTGTTACTCTGGAAAACAAGTATCTCTAGCGGCTGGCTCCCCCAGTTCTGCCCTATCTCTTTTTCCAAGTCCTTGTCAGGAGTAGGAAGGTGGAAGGCAGGCAGGCATTTTATTCTCAATCTCCAGTGTGTCTGGAGAGCAGAACTACAGGTGACTAAGCAGGAGCATGACTGACTCACTGTTGAATTATTTCTCACTCCTCTTCCCCCCTCCCATCTATTCTGTTTGTTTTTTTAGCTTTCACCTAACAGCCCAGATTTTTCCTCAGGCTCTGATGAGGAAGAATTAGCAGCAGGCTTTCTTGTTACCTAATGTTCACAAAAATGTGCTTGTGGTTATCCAGGTGAGGAAATAGAAGCCAACTCTGACAGCAAGCTAAATGAATTGGCTCTTGGATATAACACCTTTATCTGGGAGAAAAAAAAAAGAGTGCTTCTCTTTTCTGAATGTCACGCAGGAAATACTAAAGTAACTGATGTGCCAGGAAACTGTAAATAACTGGCTTCTTTATCAGGATACTTATGGAAAATACCTAATTGCCTTCTTGGCAGCCCTGCCTGTTGATTTCTAAACCGACTTCAGTGGGGAGAAGCCATGGCACTTGCTGTCTTGATTACAGCATTGGATTCTGCTGGGTTGCATTTGGGACTCGAGGATCAGGAATGTAATGGTTACAGCTGCAGAGTTTCAGCCAGTATGAGCTGTTTCAATCAGCTTAATAAATCTGTCCTCATTTACATCCCTAAGAAGTCTGAAGCCTTAGAACAATTTACCTTCCATCTCAGGGTGCTAGGAGAACTGTTGCTGAAACCTAGCCTGCAGAAGTGTCGTCAACTTTGTATTAGCTTTTGCATTTTTTTGAAATTGCATGACATGGGAAGCAGGCAAGTTATGCAAGACCAGCACAATGCCCAGAATCCTGACATCCACAAGAGGATGTGGCAATGCTTCCCACATAGAGAAGGAAGCCTGTGATGGAATAACACTGTATTTGCTACTTGCAGCCTGCAGTTTGCAGGGCATGGAGTCTTCAATCAGAGATTCTCGAAGTGTAAGGCTCTGTTATGTCTGCAGCTCTCTCCTCACTCCAACGTGATGCTAAGCCTGTGATTTCTGGGTTTGGTTGAAGGGAAAATGCATGGAGCCTCTACACACCAGAATCTAGATTAGTATCTTGCTCTTGCCTTTTGTGCAAAATGCCACTCAAGGCACTGTGCCATCCTCTTTGCTGAGCTCACAGCATCAGCCTACGATAAAAAAGGTCCCAGAAAACACTGATTCACTGCCTCCCAGCATCCTGACAGGGCTGTGTGTCTGCAGTGAGATCTCCTCAGCTGGAACTGCGAGGTTTCAATGGAATTGGTGGTTGTGAGGCTGTTTTACCTTCCTTGAGTTGTGCTACCACCTGTACTGCCTGCCGGGAACAGGAGTGGGAGCACTGGGATCAATGCTCAGCACCTGGCACGGGGCAGTGCTGCTGAGGAAGCAGCTGGAGCCGGGGGGTGGGGGGGGTTTGCATGTGCATGAGGAGTTTTCTGCAGAATCTTTAAGACTAAATTGCTGAGAATTTTTGCCTGAAGCAAGGGATGTTTACCGTGTTTAAGACAAGCAGCAACCTGCAGTCAGAAGGAAGAAGGGACTGAATTCACTCCAAAAGTATTTCTCCAGGATCTTTTTTCAAGGTAAGCATGCTTTTGTGGGAGGTAGATGGGGCATCAGGGTTCAGCATTCTGAACACTGAAACGACTTCTGCGTTTTTGTTATCTTCCCAGTCTGTAGAACTCAGATAAATGTATTATGTCTCTGGTACTCCCTTTTAGGCTGAGAAATCAGCCAGTAAGAGCTTATTTTCTGAGGTCTGAAGCCATAAAAATGAGTGAGGAAGAATGTTTTTAACACTGCCTCGTGCATGTGGTGTTATTAACACTGCCTGTGTTCTAGTGGTGAATAAATGCCACAGACCATGCCTCTAAAACATACATTTAAATAGCAGAATGATGCATATTGAAAGAACAGTAGGTGAATGAAAGTAAAATTTAGTAAATAGACATCAGCTTATGGTTTATTAATTTAGTGGTTTTCAACTTCGCTAGATTATTTGTTGTTCTGTAGGAGGCAAAATGAAGGTGGTTCCTGCCTTGGGAACTTGGACTTAAAGGTTTTTAATTGTCATGTTTTGAACATTCAAATCGTCGGTTTGAAGAAATGCTGTTGAAATCAAGAGTAAGGGGAAAAGATTATTTTTTAAAAATTTGAATGACACCTGAACAGCCAGTTTATTACTGTTGAAAACTATTGGTTGAGAGGCCAGAAAGTAGTAGAGAGCTTGTCCTAGCTGCAGGAAAAGCCTGTTAAAGAAAAGAAAAAAATATCTTGGATGTACAGAGATGACTCTGAAAAAAACTTGTAACACCTAAAAAATGTTTGATCATCAACGCCCTTTCCTTATACTGAAACTATTCCTAGATGGGAACCCTTCAGCCTGAGAAATGCATACTTAGATTGTGGGGTATAAATTACAGTCCTTGACAGGAGTACAGCAGAGCATGGATTTAGCAGAGCTGCTGGAGCTGTGGGGGGAAGGCACTTGCTGAGCCTGGAAGTGCAGGGCAGAGCATCCACACTTTCTCTTTGCATACTAACACTTGAATGAAGTCCCATTTTGCTCTAGGAAAAGGAATAATATGTGTTCAAAGCACAATAATGGTTGGGGAAATAACTGTAGTCAGTAAACGTTTGGAAGAAAGCCTTGTCAAGTCTGTGAAGAGTCTTCACAAATACTTTGTGAAATCAAAATACTTTGTTGCCTCTTCTTCTCCCTAGGGAAGATGGGAACCGAGAGAAATTGTGTTCTAGGTGGGCTGCAGAGTGGCTGGGTGAGGTTGCCTGGGGAGGGGCACCTGTGCCCAATGTTGAGGCAGGGGCTGGTGGCCAGGAGGGCCTTGGTGCCAGCAGTGGTTGTGTAACGTTGTGCTGTCTCTGCAGCTGGAGCTGCCAGGTGCTGGATCAGCTCATGCACTTGGATGTAGTTGCTGCAGCTTGATTCCACTCTGTAGAAATAGTTGAGGATATTCCTGCCAACTTCCCAGTCAGGAGTCATCAGTTCTGCCTCTGTCACTTGGGGAGCATGAATGAATAACTCTTAAATCATTTATCTATGGTAGCTTCCAAGAATCTTGTGTACCCAAGTCTGGAATACATTGTGACCCGATTTGTTATCCAGGGACAGCAAAGAGGTGCTTTCCCAGGGGCTGGCCATGCCGCACTTCAAACTCCCAAAAGAAAACTGCACAATGAGAGGGTAGGGGGAGCAAGGGAACTGCAAGTAAGGCCCCAGAGGAGCAGGGAAACTAGAAAGGGACAGTAGTAGTTGCGTGCTGTGGACTGGTGGACAGGCCAGCCCAGCAGCCTGTGGCTTTAGGGGGGCTGTGGAAGCTGCTACTGCTTTTGGCAATGCCACTTGAAATAATTTTAAACTGGAATTCTGCATAACCAATGTTAAATATCAGGTTGCCTTCCACTGGATAGTTCTTTATATTTGCTAGGGCCTTGTATTTTGGCTGATAGGATATGGTGGTAGAGGGGGGGCTTTCTTGAGTTCCAGAGAGAACCATGGAAGGAGGGATGAATAAGAGGAAACAAGTGTTGTTGCTGGAGAATTCAAAGCACAGCAACCTAGATAAAGGTGATCCTAATTGAGGAGGAGGAGGATTGGTATTTAATCAAAACTATTAAAACCCAGGCTCTTAGCAGTAAAATAAATAATAGCAGGACATGAGTAATTCCTCTTGCGGGGAATGTTGGAGACAAAATTACACTAATGTAGTAATAAGAGGGGCCTGTGTACAATTGCTCAGAGGAATAGGAACAGGGCAGAATGATTTTTCACTGCTAAGAAGTTCAAATGTGGTTCAAGTGAAAAGGGAGTAGTGCTGGTTAAAGCACATGCTCCTTGGGCTGCTTCCAAAGGCAGAGCAGTCTGAGTTCCTGAGCTGGATGTTCTTGCTGGATTTGGCAATCCCAGCACAGAGATCAAGCTGCTTCTCTGCTTTAGCAAAAGATGGCAAGTTCTGTGTGTCACTTGCACTCCTGCTGCTCTGTCAGGGTGTTTTCAGTGAATGAAAAAGAAATATTTCAGACCCTGAATTAGGACAATTGTGCCATGTGTCATGCATCTGAAGGCAAGAAAGGACATTAAATCAGCTTTTGCTTCTTTATTTTCCTCCCACTCCTCATTTTCGATCATCTTGGAGGTCTATCTGCATTCCTTAAGGTGTGATGCCATTTCTCGGGTGGTGGTTAAATAGCGTGAACTCGTTAACCACTCTCGACTGAGTAGTAGCCAGTGACATAACATTGTTTCTTCTCCATAGCTGCCTTGCATAATACTGCATTTCAGTTTTGGTTACTCCTTCCATTTCATGCTTTTCATTTCTGTGACATCCATCTGTTTCTAGACAAGGTTGAGGGGTTAGGGGAATGGAAATAATCCCAGAATACAAAAAGAAAATCCCATACAAGTGAGGCTGGATGGGGCTTGGAGGAGCCTGGTCTATTGGAAGGATTCCTGCCCATGGAAGGGGGTTGGAGCTGGATGATCTTTAAGGTCTCTTCCAACGCAAACTATTCTGTGATTTGTATGAGTATATAAAGGGGATTTAATGAAGAACAGAGGAATTGGGACACTGGAATGAGAACAGCTATTGCAGTGAGAGAAGATCCTGGATACTTGGGGACCAGGAAAGCAGATATTAGAACCTTTTCCCTTTTGTGTTCTTCCTTTCCTCCCCCTCTTACCCCATCTGTGAAAACAAGCAATCAACCACCCACAGCTCCCCCTCCAGAACCCCCAAGTTTAGTCCAAGGAAAGAGTAAGGTAATAGTGGCTTGTGGTAGATGTGGAAGGTAACCTGCTCTGAAGAATCAATGTAGCCAAACTGTGGCTTTGTGCAGTGCAGTTTTTGCTGTAGACTCAGCTAAGGCACTTCAATTGCATCCCCTGGCCAGAGGCAGGAGACCTGCTGATATGGCATAAAGAGAGTGTATAGACAAGATGGTGTAGTTGTTAAAAAGAAACCTGGCTTTGCAAACTAGAAAGCAAATGTACTCAGCAACTTCAGCAGAGACAGTGACTCCACAAACCGATAATGTCAGCTTGATGGCTTCTGAGCTCAACTGTTCATCCCTGAGAATTGGTTAAATAAGACTGTCTGCAGGGTCAGTGTAACCTTAGTGATGGCCTTTTAGTTTTTTAGCTTTCTTTCCTGCCAACTGTTGTGGGAACGTTTTTACCCCACCTGCATCAACCAATGAGTCTTCTAAATCTATGACTTTTCAAGGCACAGAAGGAGCTGAGGGTCTTTACAGCACAGCTGGAGAAGAAGGGTGCAAGTCTGTCCTTAATCTGGGCCAGGAACAGAGGAGTTAACATGTAGTGGCCAGAAGGCACTACACAGATCTTAAAATAACCAAGAACAGGATAGTTTGGCTTAAAAAACCATCTGGGTCTTGATTCAGTTCTCATTAAAATTCATAGTAGCCTTATGATTGGCTTCTGGAAGAATTAAGCAGGGTGTTACACTTCATAATGAGTACTTTGGGCCTTGGCCAAGAAAGTACATCACTGCATACAATAATGCTAGAAATTAACTTCTTTCCTGTAACATCCAGCTTAGAATGAGGATCTTTCTAGCACTTGTGGAAGTCAGTGAAAAAGCTCTGGTTTCAAGGGATTTTGGATTGCATCTGAAGAACAGATGTTACAGCTGACTTTGGGAAGAAGTCTCTCTGGGCAAGTCATCTCTGAGCTGGTCATGCTGCAGCAAGCTGTCCACTTTGGGGACACTCACAATCCACAGCCATCAGAGCTCCTGAGTGTGGAAGGAAAGGGGAAAAGTCGAACTACAAACCTAGCACTAGGATGGAATAATTGGGCCCTAAAAGGAAAAATGCCAGCTTCTGTTTATTTCATTAAAAACCTAAATGTATTCGCTAATGGCACAAATAGCTCAGAATCTTGTGGCACTTCATCAACTGTGAGAGGATGTCAGTAGACAAAATGCTCCTGTCTGTGACTGTTGCTGAGAAAACCTCATGATTTCTGCCTCAGTCTTACAGAATACTGTTTGGGGTTAAAGGAAAAAAAAAAAAGACTAATTCTGCATGCTCTCAAACCAGAAATCTGTAAAGCTCTTTGGGCTTTTGTGTTCTCTTCCAGGTTCTAAATATGTTCTCCCAAAGCATCATGAAACAGCAGCCTGGGTGACATAAAGCTGATAACTTAAATAACTTATTTAAGGAATATTACTTTTTATTCATTTAAAAATATGTTTTTAAAAGCGTCTCTTAGAACTTCAGCTCACCTGAATTTTCTGGCTACTCCTAACCTAGGGTCTGGGATCACCTTCAGTGTTCTGTGGCTGTGCTTAGACTGGGACTGCTACTTGTGGAAAGAAGCAAATGAAGCATTCTTCCAGACAAATATTCAAATGTTTCTGTAGGACATCTTTGGGCACAACTGTTACCCAGGCTTTCAGTTTTCATTAGAATTCTGAGAAACTAAATAAGAAAATGGTAATTTTAAGTGTTAATAAGCTTTTTTCCCCAAAAAGTCACATGCGGAAATGAAGTAGTTAATATTTTTTGTATTGGAATGTATTTTTAAAAATTCGTTTATTTATAGAATTTATTTGGCAACTCAGCGCATGAGCAAGAAAAGGGTTTTTGTGAATTAGTGAGGGAGTGGTAATTAAGTAGAAGATTGATTGAAGTCTTTCAGTTATTTTTACATTGCTAGCCTCAGAATCTCTAAATGTGCAGTTTAGGAAACATTACATCTTATTTACAGCTTAAAATGAGTGTATCTTACATTGTTCTTTTTCTTCTTTAAGGATGATGATGATGCAGATTTTCTTTACTCTTTAGATATATACACACACACATATGTGTATATCAGTGGACTAGCTTCTGGTGTTGTGTTGAAGAGGATTCTGCTTGAGTTGTTCCACCATGGTTTCCCTCTCTTAGCAGCCAGCAGGATCTAGACTCCTTCCAAAGGACGGGCATTTGCTCTGCCAAGTGCCAGCAGGTCCAGGTGCTCAGGTAGGCTGTGACTGTGCTCAGTTTGGCCTCCCTTAATCGCAGGGTAGGGCTGTGGTAGGAAAATGTTCCTACGGCACCAGAGACAGCCGGTGTGTTCCAGTCTTCTCTATTGTGCATTGCCTGACTGTGTGCATGCTTTAGCTCCTTATTGTGGAATCTGACAGCCTTAGTAGTTGCCCAGCTGCTTTGGGTAGTTTGGAAACTTGTTTTTAATGGAGACAAGTGGTAGTTGGAACTTTACTTTTCCACTGAAACTGGTACCTCAGGACAATCAGTGCCTCCTTCTGTCTTGGGCGGTATTCTGGCTACTTAAAATTCCAGCCTAAATGAAGGCTGGAGGAGATGGCTAAGGATAAAGAAAGTAAGAGGCTTCTGTAAGTACTATCAGGAAAGACCAAAACTCACTCTCAGGGGAGGTAGGAATTAACTTCTTCCTCTGCTGTAGCAGTTAGAATGCAAGACAAGGATGTCTCAGCTGCCATTTTTCTGTGGTATATCAATAAATCTCTAAGTGGGGATTATAATAATTTAATCCTTTGCAACCCCTCCTGCGGACTCCAGAGCATTTACTGCTTGTGGAGATAAGGAAACCGAGGATAAAGTATTGTGACATGCTGCTCTCAGTGGCAGAACAAGAAGGTCCAGTTCCTGCATTGCAGGTTGTGGCTGCTGTGTTGTGGCATGACTTTGTCTGGCTGAACTGTAGGCCAGGCTCCTGAAACAACTAGAGCTTGAAAATAAATTAAATAATAGTAAAAAACCCCCCCTTAAACCAGGTTTAACCCTTCAACTGCCTCCTATTTCCAGGGAGGGGAAACCAAATCCTTGATCCAGCCTCAGCAGCTGGAAGGAGTTGAAATAAATGTTGGGTACTTGCTCTCATCGCAATTGTCAGCCCTTCCCCTCTTTTCTTTCAGAGAGGAGTAGCTGCTCTGCCTCTATCAGACTTCCCTCCAAAAATGTCATCCACCTACCACCATAGGTCAAAGTCCTCTTCTGTCCTTGCCTTAGAGGAGCTGCTGCTGGGAAGTGATGCCTGTTCCCTGGCATGGGATTAGCAGTGCATCTTCCTGATTTTCCTGGGCTGAATGCTTTCAGAGTAAGGCTGAGTTGGCTGCAAGGAGAGTTGTTCCCTGCCTCCACAAGGCTGCAAGTGGGATGGGAAACCTGTGCTGCACAGAGGCACGTGCTTGAATTTTGACAAGCATAGGCTCCAACCCTCAAATTATTCTAAGCTCTTGAGAGTTAGGTTTGAATGTACCCAGAGGTAGAGTGACTAATGGCAGCAAATGGTGTTAGACTTTTGCAGCCGTTATTTTAGCCACTAGGAATTCACTGGATTCTGGCTAGTATCTCAGTGATAGCTGCCTGACCTAGTTATTCAGAACAGAGGCTGCGGTCTGTATTCCTCTGGTGCCAGCGAGGGATTTCAATCTGCATTTCTATAGCATCCTTAAGGATCGCAGCATGCTTGGAAAAACAACAGATTAAGCTGCCTCTGTTCTGGGGGAGTTGAGCATTGTCACAGTAATTGTACCAGTGTGCAGAATGCCTTTCCCAAGGTGACCTGGGAATCTGTAGGCAATGTTGGCTTCTGCTGTGATGTCGCCATTGCAGGACTGATCATTGTGACTTTTGTGGGAAGCAGAAGATGCACCTTTTGTAGAGGGTGGCACAGGCTTGTGTGGTGGACCACGATGTTACCTCTGTTATAACCAAATAAGTCTGTGAATTTTTGCAAGTAAAAGATCTGGAAGAAGTGTGAGGTGGCTGTGTTCCAAGCTATATTGATATTATCTGCAGGGCATGTCTACCTAGCCACAGGAATTTAACCAGTAGCAAAATAGCATGTTCTGTGTTCAGGTGATCTTTTTGAGCTTTAACTTCAATTTCTCATGAGAGTAGGAGTCAAAATTTTCAAAGAGTCTGATGTTTCCTTACTCTCTCTAAGCTTAACCTGCTTACTTCACTGAAACAGTTGTCAGACACTGGGGCATTGCACCAGGGCAGTGGTGGCATCTCCATCCTTGAAAGTGTTCAAGGAAGGACTGGGTGTGGCACTCAGCCCTCTGGTCTGGGTGACAACATGGTGATGGGCCAAAGGCTAGACTTGATGATCGTAGAGATTTTTCCAACCTTAATGATTCTGTGCTTCTTGCCTCTGGCATTCTCAGTTTGGCAGAATTTGCAGTTCCTTGTGCTGTTTCCTTGCAGGCCATGCTTTGCTCCACCACAGGAGTTGTTTGGCCCAGGAGAACCTGGCTGTAACCCAATGCAAGCCTGAAGGAGGATGAATTCCCTTCTTCCATGTGCCCCAGTCTGCATTGTTTGGCATAGGGACTCTGAGCTCCCCATGGCCCTGCCAGATGGGAGCGTGGGGATGTGTCCAGATCTTCAACAGCACCCAGAGCTCTGGCAGAGGCAAAGGGCTTGCTCGATGAACTTCCAGTTCTTCAATTCTCACATATTTGTGTTTTGTTTTGAATCAGAAAAATCCTCCCCTGGTTTAGACTGCAAACCTTGGATAAAAATGCTGGGTGAGCTCATGCAGCTGGAGTGCAAGCAGGGCTTTCTCCTGCTGGCATCTCAGGACACCACCTGGATAATGGAAACAATGCATAGTAAAAAGGAGGATAACCCAAACACTGGAGGTGGCTGTCCAGGTAATGCTCTCCTGGAATGTTCTGCCCACCTCCGACTGGGATATACTTGAGGAAAGGTGGCTAAACTGTGAGCACTTATTTAAAGTGAAACTGCCTCTGGATAGCTCCCTTCTTATCTCCAGTCCTGGCTTCATGTCATGTGTTGATTACAAGCCTCCCAGACTTGATTCCTATCTTGTGCTTCTTCTGCCACTTGGTGCTGATGTGTGACTTTGCAACACACCCTTTCTCATAGTGACCCCTTTGTCCCACTCCTCAAATGTATTCTTTCACTTCCCTGGCCAGCTTTTCTAAATTTACAGAACCATGAAAGACAAGGAAAGGATTCCGTGTGGAAGAGCATTTCTGCTTGCCATCTGATCCCTGAGCACAGAGAAGACTTGATGGAAAATGATCCTGAGCCACAGCCTGCCTTCATAGGCGGAACTGCTGTACTTCTTACTGGGATTTCCTAAAAGTATCAGATTTCCTGTGCCTTGGTGGTTAGGCTTTTCATTGAAGCTCTGTTGAATACAGATCCATTTTCCTTAGCAGTTTTCCCAGTTCCCACAAGCTTCAGACGGGTGGGGGCAGGTATGTTTCTCCTGACTGAGGTAGAAGACAGACATTGTACATGGTACAGTTGGCTTGGATGTCTCTGACCTTTTATTTTTTAAGTTAAAAGTCTCCCGTGGTGCCTGTTGAAACAGGAAAACATTTAATAGTGGGGTTTTGGTGACAAAATACTCCTCCAGTGGTGATTAAATGGAACCTATTGCAGCAGCAGTGCAGGATGTGAAATCCTGGAGCTCTCCTAGCACAGTGATGTGGCTGGGCAGGGTAAGGAACAAGGTGAGATCAGCAGTTTGCATCTGAAATTTGCTTTGCTTTGTGTCTGAGGAGGGGATATGGAATATGGAATGGCCTTTGCTGGGAAGATAAAGCGGGCAGGCTGCAATGCAGAGGTTTAGTCAATGCACCCTGCAGCACTTGTTGCTGCCAGGAGTGGCTGTCCCGGAGACTGACGGGACCTGAGTGAGAAGCACAGAGCAGCCGTAAGGAGGAGTGGGGTGTGTATTGCGTGTTTATATAAATGTGCCAGTATAATTATTTATATTGTCTTGTGCAATTTTCTAGGTAAGAAGGGAGCAGGAGGCAGGCAAGGAGCAGTAAAGTATGTAATGAAGGGATAGTTGCTGAAGGGGAAAATTAGAGACACGTCGCTTTTACTGGGAAATTTTCTTCAAAGTGTGCAGGACTGCTGGGACCAAACTTGTAAAAGTAAAGACTGGAAAGTGTCCTAATTTTTCATTAAGATTGTAGGCAGCAGACTTCACACTGACTCAGAACTGCCTTGGTTTCATCTAAGCTTGTGCCTTGACAAGTAAAATCAGACTGCCATTTATAATGAACTCAAGTCTTGTTCTAGAAGACTGTGCTAGCATGTAACCCAGGAAATACAATACTCATGCAAATGTGGAACCAGCTCCAAGGCTGGATGACTCCTTTTGGACTGCAGAAGCTGTTTGTGTGTGACGCTCCCCACGCCATGGTTGTGCAGATGACTCCTTGCTGCCTGGCACAGCAGCAAAGCCCAGGTGCACAGATGACAGGGACAGTTTGCCATCCACACCTACCAGGTTCACACTCTGCTTCCTCATCCCTGATTCTCCACCACACTGCTCTGCCCTGTGAGTTCCAGTGCTTTGGGAAAGGACGCTGCCCCCCTTTGTTATTTACCATGATTTTTTTACTATTAAAGGAAACTTATTTTGATTATATCTGGGTATGGGGCCTGCCCCATAGGGGAGAGAAGCTAATTCTTAGACAGAAAGGAACCTGGCTAGCTCTATTTCCTATACCCTGGGGAGGGAACTGGCAGGAAACTTGGGTCACTGGTGCAGGCAGGGACCTGCAGTGTAATGTCAAAGCGGTAACTGCATGTTCAGGAAGCAGCCTTCCACAACTGAGCTAGCAGGCTGGGAAATGAGGATTAGGAACCTCAGACCATCAGCTCAAAAGGTTCTCCCTACAAACCTTGGTTCTGTTCCTTCTCCATGATAGTACTGTAGAGCTCACGAACTCCAACTACAGCTGTGATTCTGGTGGTTATACAAAGCCACTGCAGCTCCTTTAGGTGGAATGAACAGGTAAGGAGGAAAATGGGAATGGGGAAACATAGCTAAAAGGCTATGGGGCTGGCCTATTACTGCAGGACAAGCTGCTCCCACCAATAATAATGACCACTTAATGATTGTTTGTAGCATGTCACTCATTTATTTAAGGGTGATTCAACAAAACCAATGTTATAAAACCCCCTAAAAAGTCATAGAGGTGGGTCTTTATGGTTCATCGCTCTGTTCTTTGGACATAAAAATATCTGAGGGTTAAGCCAGCATTGTCAGTGGTTCAGAGAGGCCAAGAATCCTCTTTGTTTGCAATGGAGCAGGGGCAGCTGATGAGTTTGCTGCCATGAACTCTGACTGCTCCAGGCTGTAATCCCCAAAGCATCCTCTGACAATGGCCCAGTCACCAAGCCCAGCTGGCACTGCCAGTGCTGAGCTGGTGTCCTACTGCTTGTGGAAAGTCTGTTTCCAGGAGTTAGTAAACCCTGAGGCACAGGCAGCACAACTGAATTAGAGGGTGATCCCAGACTCCAGATCTGGCAGCACTGACTCATGGTGAGGACAGGGGAAAAGTAAAAGCACTAGGTCATGTGCTGTTCATCTGCAATGCAAATAAATGGAGGGGAGTAAATTCTTCTACAGCGAGCCATAAAGTAAGCAATCAAAGCTTTCCTTCCTGGAATGACATGAGATTGGTGGCAGGTCCTGAAATTTGCAGCTGGGCAACACAGGCGGAGATGTTGAGTTTGTTAGAAGCTTCAGCAGTTCCCGGCCCTGAGGCAGTGGAGATGAGAGAAGAGCTGACGAGTGGAGCTTTAATAAGTCACAGTGAAGTGGGGCATGAAAAAGGGCAGAGGGGAATGGGAGATGATCTCCCCAAGGTTCTTGCCTGAAACCTGGCACATTGGGGTGCCCAGGTTTGACTCCGAGCTCTTTCTCTCTCTCGTTCCCTTCTAGGGACCAAGAGAGGAGACGGTGAGAAGAAGGTGAGGTGGTCCCAAGAGGCTCTGCTGTTGGCATCTGTTGTTTTCTGTGGAACAGGAATCTGAGGCTTCTCCACGCTGAACGCTCCTGTGTCCCATCTTCTACCACACCCTGAAATCAAACTCGGCAGCTTAGGCGAACCAGGCACTGTACAAACATGTCAGACTTGCCTCCACCCCTTTTTCTTCTCCCGCTTTCTCCTGCCGTCTTTCTCTCTCAAGTTTATCGACGCGTCAGCGGATTCCAGTGGCAGAGCATTCTCACTTCACCTCTGGTCACGGAGCAATGAGGAATCAGGGGTAAGTTCCCTCCCGCAGATTTGGGGGGTCAACATTGATTTGCTTGCTTGCTTGCTTGCTTTAAAGCCAGAACCACTGTTCTAATGGCTGCTGTTTCGTGGGATTTGTTGCCTGTGTTTACAGAGGACTGCGTTTGTCAAACTAAGTCTCCGCTTCCCAGTGGCTGTGCTGCCTCAGCTTAACCCCTTCCCTTCGGAGCTGAGCCATGCCACTGCCAAGGATGAGCGTAATGATCACACATGTGTTGGCAGTGCCAGCCTGGGGTGAAGTGAGAGTGGAATAGTTCAGGGGGTCATACAAATTTTTCTTTTAAGGGATGCTTCTCGAAGGGAAGAAAAACTGGGAGCTGGATTCCTTTGGGAAGGAGTTTGCTTCATCTTTACTCCTATAGCCCAGCAACACCGTCCTCCAATTAGCTTTGCTGCATGACAGTGGGAGAGTTTACCTCCGGACCCTTCTTTCTCCTCTCCCTTGGAACTGTCCACCACCGGCATTATTGCTGCAGGACTGCCAGTAAGATCTTGGGGTTTTTGCTTTCCAGGGTCTATAAGGTGGGATAATGTGTGGGGCTGAGGTCTAGCAGTTCAGCCAACTGACAATCAAGAGGATGGGGAATGTGGAGGGAAAATGCCTTGTTGAATCTTGCAGAGTGATGCTCTTAAAACCTTGAGGTGAAGAAGGGGTTAAAAATTACTCTGGATGATGCTTGAGAGAGCAGACAGCATGTCAGGAACATGCATACTCATCGCCTTTATAGGAGACAGAGCAATATCTGCTCTCAAGCATCTTGTATCTGCAAGGACCCTCTCCATACCTTACAGAGAGGTCTAGTTCAAGCCCTTGCTGTGTGTATTCCCAACCTTCTGGCAGCTGTGCTGGCCAGGATCCTTTCAGAACACCTCCTGAAGCTTTGCTGGAGTACTCGTGTGGGGCTGGGTGTGCGCGTTTGGCTGGCTGAAAGCTGCCCAGTCTCGTTCTATTTTAGTTACAATGTACGGTTTTATTGGGCATTTGTACTTAATTATTTTTGTTAGGTAACCGGTGCATACAGGCAGGTATTTGCAGTGACAGAAAACAGTTCTGTCTGTTAATATTTGCTTTCTTCTTTGCCAGGACATTAATGCTTTATTAATGTATTTGGGGACAGAGCACTGAACAAACAGAAGAGCAGTTTGTGTCTGGTGAGTGTGAGCTCTCATGTGAGGCTGGGGGATGTACAGAGAGTAAGAGACCTTTGCCCATTCTTTGTCTGCTTTTCTGAGCTCTCTGTTTGGGTACAACCTGAGTCAGCCCCTAACACGGCTGCTGGGGAAGGGAAACTGCTGTCTCGCTTTCTCTCCAGACCTGTCCCATGGAAAAGTCTCACTCCTGATGGTGTGATGAAGCTTTATATTGCTTTAAACATTCAGTGCTGCCTTGGTATGTGCACCCTGCGAGGTGTGTGAACAATGATTTACGAATATAGAAGCAAAGCTGATCAAATAGTGGAAGGAGCTATCAGCAAAGAGCTTGTTGGATTAGTAACTGTGCTCCCAGATGGAAAGCCTGTTCTGTGCACAGGGGTTGTTTCTGTCTAGATGGGTGTGTATGGATATACCTGGGAAGGCCACCTTGGAACCTGCTGCCAAGGCTTGCAAAGTGAGAAATGCTTGGTCACAAAATGGTTTTCATTCCCAAGGAGAATGAAATTAAGGAGAATTTTTTTTTAAGTTTGGCTGTCCTGCCTCTAATCATGAAAAAAGGAGCTCTTTTTAACCTACTTCTGTAATATGCTTAGGGAAATTCACAGAGAAAAGAGCTAAATATTTGTGTAAATTGCTTTAAACAAAATTGCTTAAAGCAGCTTGGACCAGCTTAGCTGAACTGCAAGTGAAAACACACAGCCAGGCTCTGAGCTCTGTATTTCACTTGAGGGTTTTTTGGATACCCACAGGGGTACCCTGCTGAAGTTTCATCCCATTCAGAGCAGCACATGAACTCTGTACCTGGACATGACACAAGTGACCAGGAGTAGCTGAAGGGTCAGCAGGAGTTGTGCTGCTCAGCACTGAGGGCTGCAGAGAGCACAGCAAACTCTGACACCTCCTCAGGGCGAGTTCTGGACTGGGGAGCTGACTTGGAGTTATAATGGCATAGACTTAGTGCAATGGAGCACGAAATCAGCACTTGGCTGCTACAGGTCTTGTTTTTAAGGAATTCTTCATTATAGTTTCTAAAGCTGCAGGATTACTATGTGGTTCGAGGACTAAGGCACTGCCATTCGGTCTTAGCAATGATACTGCTGTTCTGAGACTGACCTTCCATTTGTCTGGCAAAAGAGAACAGTGGGAATGGAGGGTGCCCATAGACTAAAAGCTGAAATCTATTTCAAATATGTCAAAAATGTCTCAGGTAATTACACTTTCCCTAGGGCTCAGCCATTTAACTTGTAGTGTTAGTAATTACATTATTTTGTAATTAATTGATTAACAGAATGTAGCTGTAGCCAATAGCAGTGATTTATCTCATGTTAGGAGGGCACCTCAGGTTTAAATGTACAGAGGACTGTGTGAACACTCACAGTCGTGGCAAACAGCAGGATAACCAATATTCCCAGGGAGAAGACTTGTCTGTTGCGATTTAAATTTGCATGTCAGTGTTGGCAGCAGTGAGAGCCAGGCAGGTTGTGGGGTTTAAGTGAATCTATCCTCCCATGTTTTGGGAAGCACTGCCTGGGCTGCAGTTTTCCCATCAGTTATCTTGTGGGGATAGTACAAGCAAACTGCCTTGCAGGCTACTGACAACAATTAAATATATTTGTAGCTCTCTTTGGGTGAACATGATGAGCATAACTAAGGACTGAGCTTGTTTAGTATTGGCTGGAAGGAAGTTTAACTCTTCCATCTCTGTACTTGGGTAATCTGAGGAATTGCTGGCGTGTTTGTCATCCATTTGCTGTGCCACTGGAGTGAGTATGGTGATCCAGGACAGTGGTCGCAAGTGCCTCTGCTAGGACAGGTCTGCTCGTGAGAATTCAGCCCTGCTTCATGAGTATGTGACTCTGCATACAGTAAAATCTGTGCTGTGCCCATTTGTGGCACGGAGCTGCAGCTTCCCTCTCATAACCCCATGTGCCAGAGGCAGCTGCATCCGTGAGCCATGCAAGAGCGCACGGAGGTTCCAGGACTCACATGGAGCTGCAGGATGTGGCGCCCAGTGTTGCAGTCCAGTGCCTTGGCTCCTTCCCCTGCCATGTGACCCCACATGCCAGATGTGGCCCCTTGGCTTGTCCCAATGTAACCTCTTTCCTGATATGTAAGATGTTGCTATTCATGTGAATTTTTGGAGACAGGACCTTATATGTTCTTATTCTAATCTTGATAGTACTTTTATGCTGATTTTGAACAGATCTGTCACACAAGACAGCAGAGAGTGAAGCCCTGAATCTGTCAAGCCCTGTCTTGAAGCTCTGTGGTTCTTTGGATTAACAGCAAAATACAGCAACTTGTTTTTAACTCTGATGCATCCTTCATGGCAAAATAATGTCGGAAAATTCATGTGGAACAATGCAGCTGCTGCTCTTTGGACAGAGATCAGGGAGGGGTTTAGGTGTGAGATGAGTGTCAGAGGTGCAGCACAGAGTGGTTTGGTATAGCCACAACAGGACACAAGCCACATGAATCACGTAAAAGGTGGGGGAAAAGGGTCAGAGCTGTTGTGGCTTTGCTCTCAGCCTGGTGACCTGTGGCACACATCCTGCTGGCTCTGCGTGCCGAGGACATGACGAGTGAGCTGCTTTCCCTGGTGCTGCAGCAGCGTTTGACGGCTGCACCCTCTCACACGCTGAGCCCAGCTGGGAAAGGATGGTCTTGTAATGAAGGCACTAGACTGGAGCTGAGGCTTGGGTGTGATTTCTGTCTGTGCTGCTGGGTTCTGTCAAGGCTTCTGGACCTACATGCTGGTGTCCAGATCAAACCTGTGGTCAGAGCCTGTACTGGCCTCCACTGGGGCCCTGCACCCATGTTTTCTCACTATGGAAGCCACGCTGTATTGGGCCTGGATCTTGCCTTGATACAAAGTTAAAAGGCAGCCAGGATCTATACCTGGGAGATGCTGTAGATCTGCTAATCTAGACATAGGTGGGAAGAAACAGGGCTAGTAATTTTTTTTCTGTCTCATCTGCAAATGAGGATAACAATTCCCTTTCTTCACCTTTCGTCTGTTTAGATGAAACCTCTAGAGGGTGGGGCCTGACTTCAGAGACAGAGACAATGGGATGGTGACTTCTTCAGCTGGGATTTCTAGGGGACTGTAAATAATGGAAAACTTTGTTATTTGTCAAGGGATAAAGCCCATTAGCATTTGGGACATGCCTGTGCTGGTTTTGGAAAGTTCAAGAGGTCTTTTCTCTGCAAGTGCTTTTATTTATGTCCCAGAATAAATTTGGTATGGTATAGCCAAAACACATCTAAAAGTATGTAACCCAGCAGCGTCCCAAACAAGCTGAGCAAATAGGCGTTCACTGTGTCAGGTTTTACTCCTAATTTATGAGCAAGGAAATGGAGCAGGGGAGAGAGAGGCAGCACCAAAGCCTTCAGAAGCCTTCAGACCCTGCTCAGTGGAGACATGGCAAAAAATGTCCAGCCAGTTGTCCTGTTCTTCTCATTCCTTAGAAATAAACCCACCAATAAAACAAATATGCCTCTCCCTAAGCTTATTTCTAATGTAATATTAATCTGTGCTCTTGTGTGTGTTTGGTCAGGATTTAGAGCATTACAGCAGTTTGCTGTGCTGTTGCTTTGGTCTGACACACAGCTTTGCTGTGGGGAGCTGGTGATGGAGAAAGGAATAGAAATGAGGAAAGGGACAGCACAGCAAGGAAATATCCACTATTCCTTTGGGAGGAAAAAAGGTACTTCAAACGGTACTTCTAAAACTAGAATTGCAGACAAATGCAGAAGGTGTAAGGGATCCCTTCCACTACTTCAGATTTTGGACCATTTGGCTTCTCTTTTTCCCCTTTCACTGACCCTTGTTGCCATTCCTTGCTGTGTGAAGTCACATTCGAGCTTGTCAGCTCTTCAGGGACCTAACCTGTCATTTTCCTTTGTTTGCAAACTGCTATGATCGTTCATGGCTTGTTATAAATACTAAGAATGTTGGAAACCTCAGGAAGGCGATTTTAGAAGGTATGGGATGCAGTGAAATTCCGTGTGTGCATATTCACACATACATTTGTGTGAACACATGCATGTGACATGCATGGATAATGGCCTAGTTGTCCTGTAATCCATTTCAAATGCAGCACATGACAGTGACCTGTGTAGCAGAGTATGGAATTACATTTTTCCTTTTAACTGGCGGGTTCTCTGGGATCTCATCTTCCTACTGCAAACTCAATCTGCATATTGCAGTTCCTCGGGTCCTGTAGGAAGAGTTCTCCTTCCCTCCCTCTCCTTTTGGAGCTGGCCGGAGCAGTTTGGCAGATCAGCTGTGGGAGGACTTGGAAATGATGGGAATGGCTTTCTTGAGCCCAGGGACCAAACGTTATCTCTCGTCCGGGGCAGGAGGAATGTAGGGAGCTGCGTCCAGATCTGCGATAGCGACGCAATGAGCTGATGAGCGAGTTCAGTGCTGCAGCAAGGAGGGGGAGGGAGAGCTTATTTTTAACTGGAAACTGCACAAGTGAGACTGAAGTAGCTCTGTGCTGCCGTGCTATCAAGTGCATGTGTGTGTGAGGGAGGGTACGAGCACGGGTCCGGACGGCGCAGCGTCCTAGTGGAACGTGTGGCTGGACGTGAGCAGGGTGGAGGCAGGTCGGGTGAAAAGGCAGTGCACGCTGCTGCCTTTGTCTGGGCGTTGGAATGAGCCACTCCTGATAACATTTATCTACTTTTTTTTTTTTTTCCCCCCCCTCTCCGGGGGATGTTGCTTCTTTCTCCGGGTGATGTTGCTTCTTTTCTGTGCCCTACTCGTCTCCCACCCATTCCTCTCTTCCTTCCCAACTCTCATTCCCCTTCCATCCTTAATCCACCCACCCCTTCCTCTCATCTGAGGCTGACCCCTCTCTCTTCTCGCTCCTCCTTCCCAGTTGATCCCTCCCCCTGCTCTGGATCTGCTGGCTGTGGGATTTTTTCTCGTGCTCACTGGCAGATGTGACAGCTTTTGGAACTGTATCATCTAGGAACAGCTATATCTGGAGTTGAAAAACCTAACGTGGTTTCCCAGGCAGCAGGAATGGATCGCTGAGAGAATTTCAATCTCCGACTGCTTTTGTCTTGTGGTAGTGACTTTTATTATTTATGTTTGTGATATTTCTTGTACAGTTGTCAGCCCTGAATGAAAGACTAAAGTCTAGTAGATTATTATAAAATCAGTGTCACAGTATTTGTGTTGTTACATTAAAGGGATGCTGTCTATGTTTAAATACAGGTTTGGCTTGATTTACAAAAGCTTATGTGCATAAAATGTTCTTATGAATTTCTCACTGACTTAGAAAAGGCCTGGGTTTATGTGTTTTATTTAACAATAAGCATTCTTTAGCTGTGTATTGGAAAGACAAGTAAATAGCTCTTGCATGAAAACCATAAAGTGAAAGGAGACTGGTTAAATACAGGCCTCCTCAACGAGATGCAAAACCTACCAAGATTATTAGAATTCATTGGATTTCAAATAACTATTTTTAGTGTATTTCTTTTGATCCTAATGCAGTTTACCTTTAAACCACCTGTCTGATCTCTTTATAATCAGGGATTGATGGTGACCATATAAAGCAAATGCCATTGGATGCCCAGGGGTGTGTTGTATTTGGAGCTGATTACATTTTGTTGTTTTTAAGCTGTCTGTTTTAAGCCAATAAGGTAGATGCAGGCCATGCCAACCAGTCACTTAAAACTGACCATGAACTCAGTAGGTACTCCTTTCTGGGTTTTGGAAGCATGCTTTTGGCTATGGGATCCAAGTATAGTCCACGTGTTGATTGTCAGGGATAGGGATTTTATGTAACTATACATAAAATGTAGTGTTGTGTTTATGCTTCTGCAAACTGAGAAATAGAGCCACTGTTCTGGTTGGGGCCAAAATAACACCTGGACTCTAAAATTTTGGATTTTGAAGCACTTAAGCCAGAATCATTCTTATGGGGAAATACCGACATGTTCAGAAAGCCATTGATGCTACTAGTGCTAATGATAGTGGCATTTGTAACACCCTGTTTTACAGGACCCTTTGCCACGTGAAGCACTTGAAAGAGCAAACTTAAGACTGTCTGCTATGCCTTGGGTACCCTCTCAGTATGAAGCTGTGAGAGTAGGAGCAGAAGAAGAGATACTGGTTAAAATAGTGAGATCACTGGGATTGGTATGGTTGGGTCAAGGTGGATCAAGGAGCTGTCATAACTCACATGTAGTCAGGGGTTCAGAACTGAACTGCTTGCTGTAATACTGCAGAGGTACTCCCTGCTTTCCTTGGAGGCTCTCAAGCTCCTCAGCAGCTCCAGCTGTTGGTTTGAGCACTGCTAACACCATGAGCTATTAGAGTATCTTTCCTTTCTGGGATTGTCTGCACTTTTTTTTTCTTTAAAGAATTGCCCTCTGACTTTAGTCTTGGTTATTAGTTAATAAGCAGCACCTAAGGGGCCTGAGAGATGAATCACTGTGTTTGAGGAGCTGCAATACAGACCTGGAGCACAGACACCCTTCCCATAAGCTCTCCATTAAGATATATTTGAGTTTTCATTGGAGCTTGTTCTAAGCAAAGATTATTCTGGCTGCAAAATCTCTTCTAGGCAGAGCAGTTGCTCCCAGCCTCTCTTGTAAGTGAGTTTGGGGTTTTTTTTGGCTTGTTTTTCTTTTTTTTTCCTCGCCTTTTGTTTTCTTTCTCACCTTTGAGGTATCTTTAGCATGTCGCAATGGACAGTGTGTGTGAAGTTGCTGTTTTACCAAGGATGACTGGGGTGTTAGATGGAGCAAAGGTCCTTCTCTGCCATACAAACACTTCCTATCCCTATGACTGCAGGATTGTGGTAACCAAAGTGGGAGCCACTGTTATTGGATTTTCAAGACCCCAGTCTAGCACCAGGGAGCAAAGTCATTGTTCAGCTGGTGGCTGCACTTTGCTCTCTAAGCAAGTTTAGAGTGGGACAACCTGGAAAATGTTTGACATAGATTTCACTGTGATGTGCTGATTTTGGATGGTCCTCTACAAGTGTGTTCATGTCTACACCACAGTGGGTTATCTCTCTATGTGGTCTGTCTCTTTGACCCTTGTAAATATTTATTCAGCACAAATAGTTGGAGGTCCTGTACAGGGATAGAGTGACAGCTACAAAGTTGAAGATTAAGTGGCAGAAATCCTCAGCCTGATGTTAGGGAAGAGGTGGCATTCATGGCTGTAAGCAGTGTTAGTGAGAGGCAAATGCCAGTAGTAACGTTGTCTGTGAAAAAGGAAGTGCATATAAATGTCATTTTTGTTTATTGTGGATATTAATTGCTTTAAAAAAACCTATGCAGCTTTTTCCCAAAGCAGTGAATAGAATCATAGAACATTTCAGGGGAGAAGGGACCTTGAGAGGTGCAGCCCAACCCCCTTGCTCAAGGCAGGGTCAGCTTGGAGGGTCAGGATGGGTTACTCAGGGCTTTGACTCTGGGAGCAAAGCCCTGAGGATGGAGCCTGCCCACCCTGTCTGGGCAGACTGCTCCAATGTTGGACTCTCCTGGTCACAGGAAAGCTTTTCCTTCTATGCTGTTGGGACTACTCCTGTTTTGGTTTATGCCTGTCTCTCACTCCCACCCTTCCCCACTGTGAAAAACCTGGCTCTCCATAGAAAATCTCCTTACATCACCCTGTCTTCCCTGTCTGGTTTTTGTGAAGAGATTGTGTCAATCCACTGCAGTCCTCTAGCTTTCCCACCTCTTGACTCCATGCAGAACTCTGCTTCTTTGTTTTCCTTCATATCCTCCCGATTTCAGGAAGGTCCAATCTCTTAGCTTTCTACCTAAGTATCTTTTTTTGGTTATAAATTCATAATTCAGATTTTGAAGTCTCCTGTGTTTGGGTGTATTTCAGTGTTAGGTGCTTCTGGCTTGTTGCATTTGCACTGGCTGCTCACACAAGCTGTCTCTCTAAGCCCCCAAGGGAAAAGAATCTTAGGTTTTAATTTTAGCTTCTTCAGCTACCTGCTGACAGAGTTTGATTTCCACCTACCACCTCCTCTCTCCCTCCTGAGCTCTCTGTCTAAGCAAGAAAAACTGAGATCCAGAGTCAGTCTCAGGCAGCTCTTCCTTTGGCAATAGCTCTGCTGTCTTTAAGTGGGAACCAAGTGGATATTAGTTACTTGGAGTAAGCTGTGAGAAGACAACCTGAGTCCTGTTCATAGCTACCTTAAATTTCAGTCTTGTGGTAGAATCAATGCTGTCTAACTGGCTGGACTCCAAAGCCATTTAATGTAGTTGCAAGCAGGTAAAATATAAATATGTATATATTAATTACTTAAAAAATAATTTTATCAGGCAATGTGAATTTTTAGAAATAAAGGAAGTTGCTAGAAATCCCAGCTGAGCCATGAAGCTGCAAGGTGGCCTTGGGCAAAATCATTGCTCTCTTGGTGCCTGTTTCCTCATCTGTAAAAGCAGGTGATCAACTCCTGATAAAGTGCTTTTCACTGGGAAATGTTCTCAATACAGCATAATTTACTCATAGAATTGATACCTGATTTTACTGCTTGGGCACTTCAACCCTAGAGAGGCGCTGATGGTGTTGCCTTCTCCCATTCAGGCATCATGTTCCGTAAGAAGAAGAAGAAACGCCCGGAGATCTCGGCCCCGCAGAACTTTGAGCACCGTGTCCACACCTCATTTGACCCAAAGGAGGGCAAATTTGTGGGCCTGCCACCTCAATGGCAGAATATTCTGGACACACTGAGGCGCCCCAAGCCAGTGGTAGACCCTTCAAGGATCACAAGGCTGCAGCTCCAGCCCATGAAGGTAAGGGAGGGAGACAGTTCTTTCCTGTTCCTCTGAGAGTTTGTCTCCAAGTTGAGGCACTGTTTCTGGTGCCCTGTAAATGGGACTAAGGAACTTCATCAGGAATAAGGACAGTAGGATCCTGACCTGTTGCTGTCGCTGTTGAAATAACCAGCTGGCTGCTTGTCACAGTGATGGGGACCTGTGAAAGCTCCTGTGGGAGCTGACAAGGACCCAGGATGCATTTAGCTGATGTACAGGGAAGCCAAGAAAAGAATTAGTGGAGAGACCTGTTTTAGCTGGTTTGTCATTCTCATGGGTGAGCAAATTTGGCTGGTAATTAAGTTGCCAGGGAGGCCTAAGTGGTAGAGAGAGCAGTGTACCACTGCCTTGCTGTTCACAGACAAGTGAGGACAACAAGGACTAAACTAGGGTCTGGGCTAAAATGGTTAATAAACCAGGATTTTAATGGGAAGTGGAACATAGTAAGTGGGAAAATGTCCTTCAGTGAGCGATTCCTGTAGAAGAGTGGGTTTAGATGCTGCTGGTACTGGCATCTGGAGACTGTGTGGCAAAAGGAATGTGCTGTAGGATAAGGCAGCTTCGTGGTGACCTCTCAGGAAAGGAAAGATGGTGACAGAAATACTGTGCTTGAAGTCTTGCTTGCATAGGGGGAGTTTTTGTTCCCAGTTAAAAAAGCCTGCGGGAGCCTAAAAACTGAAAGATGTGTTGTAAAACAGAGACATTGCTTACTTGAGTTTTAGGAGGGATATAAAAAAGGGTTGGCTATCTGTTGAATATATTTAGCTTTTTGTGTACAGATGCTTAAAACATGAGGACTAAAGGGGACTATATTTGGTTTAATGTAAGCTTCAGTACATAATCAAACCTGCAAATGAAATGGCCCATCAGGATCTTTGAGCAGAATGCTGGTTTATAAAGGAAAATATTGCTTAGGAAGAATAGGTGGAAAAAAAAAAAGGCAGGAGGTTTTTCCTGGTGTCCTGAATGTGCTTTGAGGTTCAAAATGTAGTAGAGGATAGGAGCACAATCCAGAGGAGAGATAAAATGTGTAATAAGAGACCAACTTGGTTAGATCAGGAGCTCCATAATGAGCTTAAACTGCAGGAGGATTGCTCAGAAGGGTGGAAACTAGGTCAAGTTATAAAGGGCAAAGAGAAAAGAAATTCATGTAGAAGCAAAACTGGAAGGCCAAGGCACAAAAAGAAATGTTATTCTCAAAGAACATAAAGGGCACTAAGGACACGTCATGAGTGCACTGAGGAGGAGGAGGAGGATGAAGGAAAGAATTTGTTCACTGCTGGTTTTGGAAGGAAGTTAACAGGTGACACTGAGAATTCCTAAGTGTTTAATGATTTTTCTCTGGTCTTCATTAAGTGTGATCAGGGGGCTGACAATTAGCATGAGCATGAAGAGATGAGAATGCAGGCCAGAATAAGAAAAGAACAGGAACAGAAATGAGACTTAGCTAAGAAGTTGCATATTTTCAAGTCAACTGGGCCTAATGAAATTCAAGGAATTGCAGATCAGTCAGAATAATTTCTATCCCCTGAAAGAGACTGGAACAAATAAGCAAGTAATCTATTTGCAGCCACTTCCAAGGAGATAACAGCCATAATAGCTGGCAGCCAGTGTAGATTTATCAGGAAAAGAATCACGTCAAGCAACCCAATTTTCATTAATCACAGGACAGGGGACTTTGGGTCAGGGAGAAGTGATAGCACTCCCTTGTATCTTGACTTCAGTGAGGCTCTGGACACTGCACCACTGGTGTTCCCAGAGCAAAGTCAGCTTCCTCAAGTATTAGGCAATGGATGCTCAAAAAATAGTGTGAGGCATCACTTTTGAAACAGAAATGCGTGTGAAGATATTTCCCGGAGTTTGCCCTGAGCCTTATGCTGGTCAGGATTTTCATGGCTGACTTACTCAACCTGAGCTGAAAGGAGGTGCAAATCCTTAAGAGAACAAGGACAGAATACCCAACAGGCTTTAAAAACTAAAGAATCATCTTAAACAAGCACTGTTTTCCCCATTAATTCCAAGTGCAAACGCTCTTATAGACTGCATAACAAAGCTGACTGTTTCTGGTAAACTCCATTGGCATTAATCCTGTTCAATGCTACCGATCAATTAGATACTTTTCTTTTTCCAAGTGCTAGTTGGCCAAGCCCTCATATAGAGTCCTGGATTCAATTATCAGAGTAGTTCCTGAGTTTCTGTGTAGCTTAAAAAAAGCTGCTTTTCTTGTTATGATTTCTTAGTTTTGGTCAGTAAAGCATGAGCTGTGTAAGAGCACTCCATATAGATTTGACTCAAATTTGGATGCTTCCTCATTAATCTGATACAGTCTTTAAACACAACAGCAAAGCAAGGTTAACTCTTATCTTCCCTTTCTGCTGGAGCTAGGTCTGACTTCATGGGAATGACCTGAGTCTAATTCTAGGGAGTTTTAGCCAAAAGGGGAGAAGAGCACTGCAGTGGATTTTCTGGAGAGGCCAGAGTATGTTGTTGGAGACTTCTTATTTTGAGAATACCCATGTCTTTCTTGAATGACTTTTGTCCATTTTTGACAAAAATTTCATGTCCCCAGCACATTGTTCTGTGACAGCAGCTGAGCTTTGGAGGAAGGGGTGTGTGTGTGGTGAGGGAGTAGGAGTGAAGACCAGAATTTCCAGCTGCAGCTGGTGTGTGTGCCATGGAGTGAGTTGAGTTGTTCTTTCTTCACCTTGTTGAACAAAAATCTTCTGTTCTGCCTTTCATTCTCAGATACTGAGCAAGCCAGGTGCTTGTTTGTGCACTGTGGTGGTGTTCTGTTGAAATTACTGGAGCTGCTGTGTTGCACCAGCTAAGTATTAGTCTCAGTGTAATTAATTCAGCATGTTTAGAAGATCCCTGGAGCTCAGTTAGCAAACAGGAGATTGCTGTCACTCCAGGGAAGGACTTTCCTCAGGCAGAGGTTCATGAAAGTGTAGGAGTGATCCTGTGCTGCAAATTTTTGTGGAGAAACGAAGCATTTTGGTTCCCAGCACTAGAAAAGCTTCTGTAAGCTTTTCAATTCCAGAAAAAAAAACAAGGTAGAGCACTACATAATATACCAACAGCTTCAAGTGTCCTACTTGTAAAGAGCTGGTGCCTGTTTGGATGGAGGCCTTGTTCTTCAGCGTTTGCTTACAAGGCAGTTGTGAGCTGCTGTGACCCTTTGTTCATCATTTTTAATTATAATAGCTTGGCAGAGCAGAGCAGGGAGGCAGAGTTGGAACAGCACAGTCTGCACTGGTCAGGATTGGGATGTATTAGCAGAAATTGTAGAGAAGCAGACTGAGGGACACTGATTGCAATGCTATTGAGAGTGCTTCAGGGGAGAGATGAACCTTGTGTTGGCACAGCAAAAGTGAGTTTTGCAAATGGAGCTTACAGCATGCTGGAACTTCTGAGAACTAGTATTTCAGGAGCTTGGTTAGTGCATTAGTGATGTAGTGCCCCACAGTTTCAGCACAAGAAAGCCAGGAGTGTTGAAATATCCCAGTTTTGCTCTAATATTGTCTTTTAGAATGTGAGCACAACAGCAGAATTGACTGTTCTGGCTGACAGTACTGCTGCTCTGACAGCAGGATGTAACCCAAGGATTCTTTTTTTTCCCTCAGTAAAGGACAGTGAAACAAAAGAGAAAAATTGGTAATTTTTCCTGAATTCCTTGAGTTGACTTTGGCTATATGTACAAAATCTAACCTCTGGCAAGATAAACTGAGCCTCAATTCTTACAGCTCTGACCTGTTTCTCACCTTCCCTGTGTCTCCCAGACCGTGGTGCGGGGCAGTACTGTGGAAGTGGAGGGCTACATCTCTGGGTTGCTCAATGACATCCAGAAGCTTTCTGCCATCAGCTCGAACACTCTGAGGGGCAGGAGCCCCACCAGCAGGAGGAGAGCCCAATCCCTTGGACTCCTGGGAGATGAGAGACCCCCAGACATGTACCTTCAGAGCCCTGAAGGAGACTGGGCAGACAAGTATGGGAACTACCTCAACTGCAATGGTGGGTCCAAGGTGGCCCGAAGGCAGACCATGTGGCCGGATTACAAATCCCGCCTGGAAGGGCAGTCTCATCCCAACGGGATGGTGACAAAAGCCCAGTCCCTGGGGCCGTCGGAGTTCCAGGGCGCTGATGGCAGCTGTCTGCAGCGCACCCCTGGGCTGCAGCACGTGCCCGCAGTGCCGGGGGAGAGCGACACGGCCATGAGGAGCCCCGAAGAGGGCTGGCTTCAGCGACAGCCCAACGCCAGGCCCTCGGGGGAGGGCAGCCCCAACTCCAAATCACGAGAGAACAGCCTCAAGAGGAGGCTCTTGCGCAGCGTGTTCCCCTCGTCCAGCACCTCAAACAAGCCAGGTCCTCCCCTGCCGATGAAGGTAAGAGTTATTCACTGGACCGCAGTGTTGGCTTTACAATTCCAGAGGTTACATATGCAGCCAATTCAATTGCAAACATTGGGCAACCATCTGTTCTTGTTATGATTAATGCTGGAATTAAAATAGTCCTGGGCAGGGGAAATGTGTGTGGCCTGAGCTTCACAAGATGCTGCAAGGTACAACTCAGGATGGCAGCCAGAACTCCAGCAGAAGGTTTGGTGGAGCTGCAGGATGGTGGGCTGGGAAGGACGAGGGGTCTTAGTCATTACCTTCTGTGAGGTAAAGGCATAACTGCAGTGCCATTCTGCTGGCACCAAAGAACCTTTGCCATTTGGGAAATTGCCACGATTTGCATTAGCAGTGTATTCTTCTGCCTGTGCAAACCAGAACTATTAAGGGAGAGAGTGTTGGTTATGGCTGTATCTGCCAGGCCACTACAGCAGCAGGGTTTGCATCAGCACCCACAGTGCTGTCACACAGGAAGTCAGCTGGCTGGATTTTGGAAAGGGTGGGACAGCTCATAGTTACAGCTCCCCCAGGAAAGCTGTCCTGAGTGGATGACTCATTTCTTGTTAACTGGAGAAAATCTCTGGTTCCTGATACTGGATAGGAAATGCAGCCATTACTTCTTTTCCATTCTAGGCTGACCCCAGCATCCATCTTCTTTGCATGGCTTGTCTGGTGGCTTCAAAGCTGGTGCTGGGCCAAGCTGATTCCCAACAGCTGTGAAATGCCTGAACTGAGAGGACAGTGACAGGAGCCACTGTCCAAACCAACCTGACTGTTGTGAAGGGTGTTGCAGGGAGGGGATGTCTCCAATCCAGCTTCTTGCAGTTTGCATAAGGATCCAGGCTCAAGGCTTTGAGCACAGTGGGTTTCCTTTCAAAGAGAGAGGATTTTGAAGGAATGCAGTCCTTGTGTAACATGAATTGCACTTATTGCTATTTCAGTGGCCCTGGGCTGATCTATGCTGTTTCAAGGCCTGTCCCCTAAGTACCTACAACTCAGAACTTTCCACAGACAGTGCCTTTGCCATGCTCAGCACTTCCAGTGGCAGGACCAGAAGTTACCTGCCAAGTGGATGTGCTTGGGAGTGTTTGAACTTCAGCTGTTTGTCAGAGGAGAGGAGTAGGGAAGACCTTGAAGACTTATCTATCTCCCTACTCCAGTGAGGGATCTGTGCCATCCCTGGTAGTTGTTTATCTAAGATGTTCTTGCCAGCCTCTGATGATGAAAACCTGGGTCTCCTGCTCTGATAGAGCTGATGATGTGTAAGAAATGTGTAATTGCAGATGAAAGGAACAGGGATATAGCTGAATTACAAAATCCCAGACTGGTTTGGGTTGGTAGAGACCTCAATGTCCATCAGGTTCCACCCTCTGCCATGGGCAGGGACACCTTCCACTAGACCAGGCTGCTCCAACTGGTCTTGAAAACTTCCAGAGATGGAGCATCCATCACTTGGCTGGGTAGCTGGCTGAAATGGGAAGGTGGTGCCTTGAAAAGGATCATGGGAAGTTTGAGTGCACCTTCCTTAGGAGTGGGAGAACCAGTGACACCTCAAAATATCTGAAGACAGAAAACATGTACATGGGAACTGTCAGATTACAGGAGCAGGAAATAATATTTGCACACAGTTAAGCAAACCTGTGTGAGCTTGGACGTGTGTAGTGTGCCCTTCTGCATGCTCTGGATTATGTAAAATGTGGGTTTTTTTCTCTCTCGTGAGACAAAACAAGATTTGGGAAATAAATTCTGTGCTGCTGCGAGCATGTCAGCACAGGACTGCAGGGGTGGAGCTGGTGTACAGGGAGGAAGGAACTCCTGACAAGCAGTTGTGTTTGTGCTGTGCCCTCATGCTGCTAAATTGTGTTTTCCAGGGCCTGTCTGTGTGTGAGGCTTATGCAGATTCTGCTCTTGACAAAAATCCTTGATTAAAACCCAAAGTGCATAGAATTAAATCCTACACAATTATTCCCTGTCTGAGACAGGGAAAATGAGATCTCTTTTAAAAAATTCTCGATTGGCAGTTTTCAGTTCCCATGCCCATATTATTAACTTTATTAATAATCTCTCTGAATTGTGAGAGAGAAAAAGCTTTTTGCTTTGAAGTCTCTGTTTTGCCCTATAATATAAATGATGGGTTTGCTCTTTCTGAAGTTGCTTCTTTGACAGATCCACTATTATTTTTGCATACATTTATATACATATAATATATATATTTTACATATACATATGTACAAATATAGTGTATTTTGTACCCCACCTGCTAAATGTTGTTGAATTTTAACTAATCAACGTTTTCAGGGTATTAGCACAACAATATTTCTCCTTCCTGGCATGGGAATGCGTATCCCAAAGCCACAATCTCACAGGCTGTGATCTTACTACATCTACACTAAATAGGGTTGGGCCTGCTTGTCATTTGAGTGGGAGGTCTCCAAAAACCTTGACCATTGCTAATCCAAATTCACTGTAGGTTAGTTTTAAGCCAGCAAGGTGGCAGGTGGCTCTGTGTAGCTGGAGTTGAATGTTGGCTGCCTCCAGCTGTCTTGGTGCCTGGTGCTTTTCCCAAAGTGGAGAGCTAATTCTATGCCTGATCGACAGGAGTGCTCTGCAGGTACCAGTGGAAAGCGCAGGGAGTGTTTTCAGTAGGCAGAGTGTAATTACCCAAAGGGAATTAGGCCAAGACATCAAAGTGATTTACAGCCTTGGCATGAATCCCCTTTCCTTTTATACAAAGGAAGATCAGAGGCACAGAGGGATAAAGGATTTTCAAATTCTCTGCAGCACAGGTTGCCCCTGAGTTTTGGTGGCAAGGTTGGAATGCTTTATAGTAGCTGGGGTTTTTTTCTGTGGGTTTTGTGTCTTGGTGTTTTCTTTAAAGCATGTTCCCTTTAAACTGCCTCAATTTGGAGGCTGCTGAAGCATAGCACTCATTCCCTAAGGGATTATTGAAGATCTGCATCTAAGGAGATCTTCATTTAAGCCATGTGTTGGGCAGACCTGGAGACAAGAACCTGAAGCTCTTGACTCCAGTCTCCTGCAAGGTGTGCTAGGACAGAGTGGGATGACACAGAACTGAATCCTCACCTCTCTGCTTTTTAATCCAACCATCACTATTTTTTTTCTCGCACTTTCCTCTTTGTTCTTCTTGAAGCCTAATGCTTTCTTCAAGCCCCAGCAGTGGGGTTCCCCCCACAGCCCTGCAGCCAAAGCCCAGTCTCTCCCCCCAGACCAGCCTGCCTCTGAGTTCTCCAGGATGATCTCTGAAGCTGGGACCCCGCAGAAGTCCCCGACAGCAGAGATGGCTGTGGCAGTGCCACCAGGCCGGCCCTCCCCGGCAGGGTCCCCCAGGAACCGACAGACCCAGACCAGTTCCAGCAACCTCCACCTGCCCCAGGACTCTGCTGGGAAGGGGCAGCCAGCCAGCGAGGACCCTGTGGTTGTGACTCACGAGCAGTTCAAAGCTGCCCTCAGGATGGTTGTGGACCAGGGAGATCCCAGGACACTGCTGGAGAATTATATCAAGATAGGGGAAGGCTCCACAGGAATTGTGTGCATCGCTAGGGAAAAGCACTCGGGCCGCCAGGTGGCTGTGAAAATGATGGATCTGAGGAAGCAGCAGCGCCGGGAGCTCCTCTTCAATGAGGTGAGTGTGCTGAAGACAAGGATTCTGCTGTGCTCATTGGAACAATCAGTGTGGCAAAAGGAAGGGAAGAGCAGGATCATCTTCATTTCAGTGGCATTATGCTCGTGCCAAGAACAGCTTTTGCTGGGGGGATGGAGGCTCTGCGCTGTAGTCGCAGGGCTGTATATGCTCACTTTTGCTGGATAGGATGAAAGTGTGGTGAGTGATTTTGTGGTGGTCACTTGTCCGCTGTGGTTTTACAGGTGGTGATAATGAGGGACTACCAACATGTCAATGTCGTGGAGATGTACAAGAGCTACCTCGTGGGAGAGGAACTCTGGGTGCTGATGGAGTTCCTGCAGGGAGGAGCCCTCACAGACATCGTGTCTCAGATCAGGTAGAAAGCAAAATCCCAGACATCAGCATGGGAGAGCAAGAACAGGAGAGTGGGGATTTCTGGGACAAATAGGTTCCCTCAGAGATCTTGTGTTTTCAGTGCCCTGAAACAAGTGCAGTTTATAACTGTTACCCATTTTGAATACATGATATTACTTCTGATGTAGAAGGGACTAATTTGAAGTACTGATTGCTTTAGAAACCCACTAGTCATCTCCTTGATGACCTTCCCTGTAAAACACAGTACTCATAAAAAGTTTTGTTTACTATATCTGTTGAATCTTAGCCAGGAACTTCATTGAATAAGTATTGAAGAGTATGTAGAAATGGTTTTCAGTGGTGCAACCTTAGCCACAAATTCAACCTCGCTAAGTCCTCTGGAGAAGTGCGGCAGAGCCTTGAGATCTGGACTCCTTCCCAAATTTCATTGCCTAAAGAAGATAGCAACTACTGGACACTCTCCTAAATTTGTTTCCTTATCTACACTGCTTCATATTCAATAGTGCACAAAGCAATTTTGTAGGGCAAAGAAGTTGTTCTCAGGTGGCCTCTGGTCCCTCTCAGAAGGTGTTCTGATGTTGCAGTTATGGTGATGATGTCTTACCCATGACTCTGAAGCACCCTCCTCCTGCTTCAGAGCAGTCCTGCAAGGCTGGAAACTGGCACAGGGAATGCCAGTGGGAAGACTGACCAAGGAAGTCTGTAGGATGAGAGTTTCTTTTTGGAAGATTCAGGATCTTAACTGGATTACAGTTAGGCAGTATTGCTAGCACTGATTGTATTCAGTTTTTTGAAAATCATAGTATGCCTTTAGTTCATATCCGTGCCTGGCCTAGGTCCTGTGGTGGGTTTAAGGCAAGCATCTTGCTCTGTTGGGTTCTGTGTTTTGGAAGCACAGTTTTGACAGGCATCAAGAGACACATTATCCTCTGTAGCCTCTACAACCTCACCTGGAAGGAGTGTCCTGGAGATGCTTACCTGGGCAGGCCCTTCCAGAGCTGAGTCCAGAGCCATCTCAGGGTTTGCAAGCCAGCATTTAATCCTACGGAGTGCTGAGTTATAGGGCCAGTGAAACTCTTGTAGCTCTTGGTTGGTACTGAATTATAGGTAAAAAATGATGAAGAGGTTTATAAAGGGTCTGTGTATTTATATCCACCAGTGAGACCTCAGCCTAAATTTAGGCTTCTTTAGTTTTAAGAAGCTTCCTTTGAACCTGTTAATGAATGCTTTTTTTTTTCCTTATGATGGAAGCAGGATCTTTTATATTTATCAGAACACTTAGCAGAAGTAAGCTGCAAACCTTTATCAGTTTTTCCCAGGAAGGAAAATACCATCATTACAGTCATTAAACTTTTGCTGAGGTGGATAAGTGATTTACATCTCCAGGAGTGAGGTGATCCTCCAGTAATCTGTTTTACACTATGCAGTCACTTGTCTGAAACCAAATTCCATACATGACAGGGTTAAAGTGCACCTCTTCTGGAACCACAGGGCTTTCTCAGGCAGGTCAATTCAGGCACTGTGAAATGGAAAGCACTGCTCCTAAGAGCATTGGGTTCTGTGCTGGGAAGTCACACAGGTAGCCTCTGTCCCTCTCCCTTTTCAGGTTAAATCACAAAGGCAGAAGTGGCTCCCTGACACCCTTCAGATTTAGTTGCCATCAGTGTGGCACAGTGCAGCTACAACCTTGTAACTGTCCCGGTTTGGAAGGGTAATGTATGGGATGCCAAACAAGCAGCACAAGTGTAGATTTCTCAGCTGATGGTGTTGAAATTGTTATGGGTTTAGAAGGTGCTGGTTCACTGCACAGTTCTGCCTTCTGAGTGCTCCCTTCTCCTTAGGCTCACTTGCAGACCCAAATTTGAGGACGTTTCATTTCTCTGTCCTCAACCAAGGGGTGTTCAGAACAACTGCTAGAGACAGACTGAGAGTCCACAGTACTTAAATTGGGTACTTCAGCTGTTCTTTGAAATAATTTACTTCTAGCATTGCTCAATGTAAACATGCAGAGCTGTCACTGTCCCCAGGTGTACAGGAGAGAATTTTCATTTCTACCATTTTCACTCGATTGTGAAGGTTTTTGTATTGCTATTCTAAACAGCAGCAGCTTCTAAAGAGGGGGCTCTTGGGGCTCATATTCCATGTAATAACAGTGGTAAAAATCAGTAATGTCTTCCCTGCTTGTAGCCTGTGCTTCCTTTAGTTAGGTGTGAGTGTACCCCAGGTGTCTCCAGGAAACACCTAAAGGATCCCCTATATTCACTGTCAAATGATGCATTTGGATGTTTTGTGGATACAGTTGCACAATAAGCCTTGTGAATAATGTCTTTACTGTATTTGCTTAAAAAAAGCTGTCTCACCAGTGACTGCAGCACCTTGGCATCAAGCAGCACTGCTGCCTGTCAGAGCTGCTTGAAACAGCATCTTGCAGAATGAACTTAGGTACAGAATTCAAAGTGCAATTTCTCTGTATTAAACTATGAAAACTTAAGGTTTTCAACCATCAAGTAAAAATAAATATTTTCCTCAGTAACAGATGTGGAAGAATGGTAAAGGTGAGGTGGTAATTGTCATAGGGAACCAAAGTGTCTGTGCTTGAACCCCTTGTGAAGGAGCACTGTGCTCTGCACAGTTTAAGTCCCCTGTCTCTAATTGCAGGCTGAACGAGGAGCAGATTGCCACAGTGTGTGAATCGGTGCTGCAGGCTCTGTCCTATCTCCACTCTCAGGGGGTCATTCACCGAGACATCAAGAGCGACTCCATTCTTCTGACCTTGGATGGCAGGGTGTGTTTCCTCAGACAAATTGCTTCCTTGCTTCTATCTCTTATTTCCTTTCTGTTCCAAGTCCCTTGTTTTCCCCTTGTCCTCTTACTGTCTTTGTCATCTTTGTCTGTGATGTTTCCCTCTGTGTTGTTTAAGGCTTATTTTTAAGGTTGGTTGCTTTCCTCTTTGTACAGGTCAAACTCTCTGATTTTGGCTTCTGTGCTCAGATCAGTAAAGATGTACCTAAAAGAAAATCCCTGGTAGGTACTCCTTATTGGATGGCTCCAGAAGTCATTGCAAGGATACCATACACCACTGAGGTAAGGGACTGCCTCCCCAGTAGCAGGAGAGCAAGTATGATTCTGAAGTGTCATGGGAAAGTAACTATTGGCTTGTCTAGGAAGTCTCTAGATTCTGTTTAGTAAATAAACCTGACTATGACTTTGATGATGGCATCAGTATTTCCTAAATCAGTAGAAAACCAGATTGTTCTGCTTCTAGGAACAAGGCATCAACTTGTTCTATTCTTACAAGTAAAGCTTGGCCTAGACTTGCATCTGCTGTGGACAGATGTGAGCAAGGAGCAGCCTGTGACATGATAAAGATCAGTAAATCAGTTCCATAAAAGAAGGGGGGGAGATGTGAGCTCTGAGAAGCTCACCTCAGGGAAAGCAGACATGGGAGCTCTGGAGTTCTGGGCAGGTGGCAGCAGACTGACTAGTTTTGTTTACCAGCCAACCAGATGCGGTACAAGCACTTACTTGCACACCTTTATGTGTTGCAACACCAGCATGGCTCAGTCCTGGATGCAAAATTGACTTTGTTTAACTCTTGTAGGGAGCCCAAAAGCATTAAGGGCATCAGTGTTGGACTCTCTTGGTACCATTTGTCATGGGTGGTGTGTTGTGGGTATTGTGAAAGCAACAAAACAAGGACCTGCTCCTCTGGAGTGTGTGTGTTGATGTGACATTGTCTCCCACAGGTGGATATCTGGTCCCTGGGGATCATGGTGATAGAGATGGTAGATGGAGAACCCCCCTACTTCAGTGATTCTCCAGTCCAGGCAATGAAGAGACTCCGTGACAGCCCTCCTCCCAAACTGAAAAACTTCCACAGGGTGAGCGTGCTGCCAAACACTTGTAAGCCTGATTGTTATCATGGGCATACATCTGTATCAGCTGTTCCCAGTGCAGCTGGCTGTGGAAATGGTCCTGCTAGGACATGTTTCTTGGGGAACAGCTTTGGCCCTCAGGGGTCTTAGTGGCTGCAAGCTGCTGCTGACAGCTGGTGGCTACTTTGGGAAACAGCCCTGGCAGTGTGAGGGCACCTGGGCATAAATGGAGAGCGCAGGTCAGAGCTGCTTCAGGTGGACCCAGCAGTTCCCAGCTTGCTGATGCTGATATTGAGTAGCTTATCTTCCAGGGAAAGGAGCAGGAGCATCCCTGCTCTTGGGAGTTTCCAGCTTCATGGCCTTCAGGACTACAAAGACTGCATTATGGTCAGAGCAGGAGAGCTCAGGACAGATGCAAACTCATGGAGACACTGCAGCAGCTCAGAGGATAAACTTGGCTCCATGGTTTCTTAGGAAAAAGTAGCAGTGACATAAGAACTAGTGATCACCTATCAGTGCCCACTTAAAGCAAAAGTCTTCCTTTCATTCCATGCCCAGCCTCTGAAATCAAACAGCTTCTGCAGCATCCTGCGCTACCCAGCCTTTCCAATTAATCAGAGCATCTGCAGCTGCTAAAATTGAATTATTTAAGAGAGTAGACTGCTGAACTAACAGCACACATTCCAACATCAACAGCTGTTCTTTCCTTTTTGCCTTTACAACACTAATTAAAATTTCACTGTCGCATTCTGGACCTGGTACTTGCCCTCCTTGGGCAGTGTAAAACCATCCTGGTCTGGGTCACACTTTTCCTGGTGACATGGGCCTGCCACAGACTGCGACAGCCAGAGCTGGGTATGGTCTTGCCCTGCTCTGCTCTACTTTGTATTGGGAAGCAAACTAGCTTCCAGCAGGCCTCTGATTTACAGGCTGGTGGGCATCCTCCCCAGTGTGCTGCTGGAGTGCAGCTCCAGCTGTGGATCCAGGCCTCCATTCTGGTGCCAATTCATGGCTCACTGTGGTCAGTGACTGCTGTACTGGGGGCAGCAGGTTAAAGGGATGCCACCTAGGATAATCTCTGCTGCATTGCTAAAGCACAGACAGATTTATTGACAGGGATACAGGCTGGATCCTGGCACTCATCCAGAGCTGTGCTGTGCCTTCTCCAGCAATCCCTAATGAAGTCATCCAAAGCGCTTTTGAGATGAGCAGTATCTCAGAGGGAACAGTATTTCAGGGTCTACTAAGTGAACCAGAGATGAGAAAATGCCCCGAGTCTAACTGGATGTAATTATCAGCATTAAAATAAAGAAATATATGCCAAGATAATTTTTTTAGTCCATTTTAGTGATGCAGAGGATTAAACCAGCCAGAGATGTGCAGGGTCTTGAACAGGTGCTTGGGACTGGCTACTCCCAGACTTTTACACCTTTTCCAAAGGACAAACTGTGAGGTCATTCAGCTTTTTGGTACTTGTTCTTGTAGCATTAACACAAGGATTTTTCAGGCTCTCAGAACCTATTGGAGAACTATTTAACTACCTTTTCATGATCTGTGACCGCTCAGTAAAAGAGCAGATTGATGCCTTCTTCCTGCCCAAGTGATGTGCCCAGCTAGCAGGAATCCTGCAGAGTTTTTGAGCTGAAATCCAGGAAAGTTTAAGTAACAAAATGGGAAGCAGAAGTAACCCAAATAGAAGGATGTGGCAGGCAGGCTGATCTTAATTGGCTGTATCCCATTAAAAAGGAAAGAAGCTAAGTGTTGTGCCTAGCAGTGACAGAAAGTTATGCCCATAGCATAAAAAGTATGTGACCCATGTCACATTGCTGGAAAAATAGGGATATGGATTGGAAATGTGCAGGATCCTTTTAACCACCCCCACGTCAGCAGCCTGGTGATGCATGAGCTGTGCCTGGTCCCTTTTGCAGGATTGATTTTTGGTTGGTTGCTTTTTCACAGACCTCGCCGGTTCTGAGAGACTTCTTGGATAGGATGTTGACACGGGATCCGCTGGAAAGAGCAACAGCACAAGAACTTCTGGATCATCCCTTTTTGCTCCAGACAGGACTTCCAGAGTGCTTGGTGCCCCTTATCCAACAGTACAGGAAGCGCACCTCCACCTGCTGACTTTATATGAGGGAAACTGTAGGGAAAAGAATTGTTTATAAAAAAATATATATAGAAAAAATTAAGATTCCAGGTAGTCTCGACCTGTGAATGGTGCTTGGAACTTGCCAGTGATTGTTTTTGGAGGACAAATGTGAATCCTGTCCGTGCATCCTCCGCCTTCTGTGGCTTCTCCTTTGCTGAAGACAATCAATACAGACTAGATCCAAGTGAGACCAAGTCTGTCTCAAGGATAAAGCGGGTATTCCATGGCTTGCGGATCGCTGTGGCCGAAGGACAACATTTGAAAGTGGATTCTGAAGTTGTGTATCTGAATGTCTGTGGGTTTCTGCACACCCTGGCTGCTGACTACTGAGCTGGAACAATATTTCCCACTTAGAAATGTGATCTTTGTTTCCTTCATTGTACACTGGAGCCATGAGCTGACTTTCTTTGGAGCACAGACATCTTTAAATGCTCAGTGCACAAAGACTTTTTTTCCTCTGAGACCTTTTCACAGATTATTTTAATTTCCTTTGGTTAAACATGGACCTAGAAACCTGCGTACACTTCCTTAGGGAGCAGATGTGATATTTGTTTCTAAGTGGCTCTCTTGCATCAACATGCTTCTCTTGCTGCAGAATATGTACGGTTTAGTGGTCAATCTTGAATCCATTTCATGATTTTAAACTTCTGGAGGGAGAAACCTTTGGATATGGGCCTCAAAGTGGACTCTGTGAAGACCAGGTGCTCTTACCCACCAGGATCTTATGGCTGAAAATTCATCATTTGCAACACCTTGTGTGCTGGTTGGAATGTGAACAGCATGTTCCTGTGGCTGGTTTCCAGGCACCTTGCTTTTCCAGTCCTTTTTCCCAGGAGAGGCTGGGAAGTGCTGCCCTGGGGCAGTTATTGGGTAGCATTTTGGGGATGCTGTAGGAGACTAAATGGAAATATTTGAGCTATCCTGAATATCCTAGGATTGATTTTTGTGTTTGTGTGCTGCTGTCTGGCTATTGGTCTGCCCTTCCTCATCAGCCCTTTACATCTGGAAGGTTTCTGGTCGTCTAAACAGCTCTTCCAGTTATTTTAACATAGTCTTAGGTATTTTGTATGCTGCACTCTGATCAGTGAGATCCTCAAGGTAATTGGACTCTAGGTCGGGATTAACATTGTACAGTGATGGTGTGTGTTGTTGTGAGGTCTCAAGTATATATTTGTACATGTGGAACTGGGATCTTGCTTTGAAACTTCAGATACCAAGGTTTTGGACTTTTAATTATTCTCAGGACAGTCCTGCTGTCTCAGAAACTGACCTCAGAACTGCGTTTTCTTCAGAAGATGATCATAACCTCTGTCCTCTGCTATTTGCTCCAGCTACAGATTCTGCTTCAAAATTGAAGCCACGGTTGATTACTTGAAGTAATTTGGGATGGAATTCATCTGCACTGCTGCCAGATGTCAAAGGGTGGGCACCCAGTCTGCGGAGCATGTAGGTTGGCTCTGTAGTCCATGGGGAGAGGAACACCCCTGGGGGAACAACTCTGGAGGTGGTTCCATTTCCTTGGTTCAGACACCACTGAAGGACAAAATCACTCTCTCTCTTACCCGTAGCAGGTAGAGGTTGTAGGGGGTTTCTGTAGACTGGATGTCTAAGTTTGGAGCTGATGGAGTTGGTTGAAATTAATTCATTAAGCTCCTCCTTAGCTGCACTGGAAGATTTTTGATGTAAAATGTTTCTGTATTCCAGATATATTGCTTTTTTTAAATTCAAAAAAGGCAGGGCTTGGAAAAGATTTATAATTTGAAAAAAACAGTCCTGCTCGTCTTTAGTTGTGAAGCCTTTGCACTTGTGTTTTAAATTAAAGTAGTTCTTGATTTATTCATAAGCTGGTTACAGTGTTGAGATGCTTAAAAATGTGTCTTGTAGTTCAGAGATGTGAGTGTGAACCTTGAAATCTGCTCTAACTTCCCTGTTCTGTGGCTATATGGCTTCTAAAACAAGAGGAGAGTGGATCCTGAGTCAAGGTTTCTTGGAGACAGGGATGACAGGTTTAGCATTCAACACCATTTTATAGTTTAGCCCAAATCTGACTAAACACAGTGAGGGAAGGCCCTGGAAAAATTGCATTCAAGTATCTTATAAAATTTTAAAATCTCATTACCATATTTGTGAGGAATGCAGAAAGGCTCCATCTTCCTGTGCAGTGTAGAATTTAATTCCTGCTTCTTATGTTTCTCTCTTTGCAGTTCATGCACGGCACAGCACCAATTAACTGCTCCATTACTTAGATGAGTGTGGAATCAAACATGAATCCTAAGATAAACCTAGAGTAGCTGAAAGATTGGAGGTCTGTCTCCAGGGCCAACAGCTCCTTCCCCAGAAACCAGGCAGCCAGGCAGGACAATGAGGATACAGAGCAGGTTTGGAATTTGTACTGCATCTGACTGTACAACAACGTGTAGCCTCTTTGATGAGCTTTGAGCTTACTCAGTGGGTAATTATGATCAGAGATGATTTTTTTCTCTGAGTATCTTTCCTTTCTTACAAGAGTGCACTTGTGTCTCAGGGTTTGCCACTGTTCTGTGTCATGTTTCCCCTGAATCCTTCCCTTTTATTTTCCTTCCTGCCAGTTTTGCTGGTATGGAGTGTTTTCCTTGCTGGCATAGCCCTGGCAGTCAGCATCCACGAGGCCTCTGAAGATGGTACATGGTATTTATGTGAACAATTTACTGAATCAAACAGGGAGTCTGTCAGTGCTGTAACACCCAATTGCACTGGTTTATCTGTGATGATGCCTGTCTTCCTTTAATGGGCCTCTGATGTTGGATGCAGCAACTTATTATCCTATTTATTTTGGAACAGAACAGATCTTTGTCTAGAGGCTCCTGTTTTTTTAACCAGTGGCAAGAGAAGGACCCTGGTTCAAATAAGGCTACTGAATTTGACATTGTTGAGTTTGGTTTGAGACAAACCTCACCCTTCCCCTGCAGACTAGGGAGAGCTGCTGGCTGTGCTCTGGGTCTAGGGTATAAATAGGGATAACAAGTACTAATCTAGATAATCTTGGAGAACCTTGGTATGTAGGATGCAGGGAGGGTGTCTCTAAAATGTAACAGTTACTGTGCAGCAATTCCATCTTTGAGTGCCTTAGGCACATCAGCAGTATCGCTGTTAGGGAGGCAAAAAGGATTGGGGTGGTTTAGGTGCAGTGTCTCCTGTTTGTGTCCCTTGCTGGGGTTGGAGTCCTCCTCTGCTTCAGACATCCTCATTATTTAATTTTTAATTATATAGTACAAAGGTTGGCCTCACTAAAATATTTTGGGCCAAGAGAGTAAGATCCAGAATATGCCACTTAAAAGATGAAAATTTGGAAAGGACCAGAGATTGTATCTAAATCTGCTGCTGCTCAGTGTCTGACTAGATGTTACTGTCTCAATTGCCCTTGAATTGGAGTTTGGTGTAATGGCCTGATGAGCCAAGTACCACATTGCCCTGTGCTCGGCAGGTAAGCAAAAACATGGGCAGGGCTGCGCAGGAAGGAATCCTCAAGGATGTCTGAATCCCGTGGGAAGAAATAGTGCTGTAAAATCAGGTGCTCTCTCTCCTCTGGAGTCCATGAGTAACCAAACCCTGGTTTTGGTTCCCTGCTGCTGGGGAGGAATGGTTGGGTTCAAGGTATGCTCAGGAACCCTTGCAGTAACATTTGGTTTAGTGCCTTTATTTATTATTATTTATTTTTTGGCTGTTTCCTATCTTGCAGAACTTTCCCCCATTTTGTGCCGACAGGGAGGTGTTGGAGGCACTGTGGCATATGTGGGCTCAGAGGCACAGAGGGCCTTCACCCTGGGGAGAAAGGGGGTGATGTAGAGTATGGTCTGTGCTTCATGGGATCCCTGACTTTGCTTATAGTGATGCTTCCATGTGCAGTCTGAAAAGGACATTTAAAAGGTGGTTTTTAGCACTGAAGTGAAATCTGTGCAAAAGATTGCACCTGTTTTTCATTAAATTTGGCATCAATCCCCTGTGATGGTGTTGGATTCCATAACAGAAGGGTTGCAGAGCAGAAACTGTGATGAAGTTGTAAGGGCACAAATTGTGATGGGTTTCCTTGCTCAGGTTTCAGACATCAGTAGTCATTAATGCCACGAATCCCAAGTGCTGAAATTCCATTTTCTTAGCCCCGTGTCATAGTCCAGCTGAGCTCTGGTCAATTTTGAAATGCCTGTGCCTCAAGGAGCCCCCTGCAGAGCATTTTGCTCTGGTGCTGTCAGGCCTTGCTTTGGCCTCTGGGTTTGTGCTGTTCGGAGCTGTCAGGGCACTGATGCTCTGCATGGGGAAGGGGCAGAGTAACTCAGCTTGAGAAGGGCAGAGCAATGGATTCTGCTGGCTCTCAGATGGCTCCCAGGGGAGCAGTTGATGCAAGGCAAGAATTAGAGGTCTCCAGGCTGGAAAGTGAAGCTGTTTGGGAATTGTGGCAGGGTGGAGGGAAGGAGACTGTAGTGGTGTTGTTCAGTGTCACAGCTTGCACTGGTGCTGTTGGTAGGAGCAGCCTGTGAGATTGGAGTGTTTGTCCTGTTGCTTGCCACGTGGAGGGACAGAGCATGTCCTGCCTGCCACTGTCCCTGTGCAACATAAGCTTCTGTAGGGTGTGGCACTGGAGGAAGGAAAACTCAGTGCCCTTGTGCTCCAGTTTGGAGAGCCAGCACTGCCTCTCTGGATTTACGGTAAAATCTCCAACTGCTCCCTGGCTGCAGTTGGACCTTGCTGGGATGTTTGTCCTCTGGTGAGTAAGGGCTTCAAACACCACAGGGACAGACACAGAGGACACACAGAGAAATACACAGGGACATGGACACACAGATTCAAGAACACACACAGAATAGAGATACACACCCACATGGGCACACAGGGACAGACACAGATGGACAGACACACAGACACTCTGAGAAAGACATGAACAAACAGATGTGGAGACACAGGGACATGGACACACATGGACAGGGAAACATGGGCAGACACACAGAGGACAGACATATGGACACACACGCCTGGATACAGAGACACGGACATGCAGACACATGCACATGCTCACAGACATGGACACAGAGATATCAATGCACATATGCATTGATACAAAGACAGACATGAACACTCGGGCAAATACACACAGACACAGCTGGATAGATGGACACAGACATGTGGACACAGACACAGTCCGGGGTTTGGACATGGATGACACACACACATAGACATACAGACACAAAAGGCCAGACACCCAGACATGGACACAGCAACACATACACCTGGATACGGACATACACACTGGCTGCAGCTAAGTAACGAGTAACCCAGTTGTTTAAGAACAGCAATATTTTATTATTTTAGAAAATAAATAGCTCAGAAATGTACAGTCCAGAATTCCAGTACTCTGGTGACACCACAGGGGAGATGTGGACTCTTGTTGGGTGTTCAGACTAGGCTTGGAACATGCTGTCTCATACCTGCTTGACCTGGGCTTTGGTTTATAGCAGCATTTGTAATCCTTTATTAATGCAGCTTCAGGTGTAACTGTATTCCTGTAGGACGCAGAGCCTGGTGGGGTTTGCTGTGACTGAGCCCACTTTCCACCCCCCTCCCCACCTGTGGTATCTCTTTGTATCAGTATTTAAGGGGTTTTGGTTGGTTTGTTTATTGCTGTTTAATTGAACCGTGTGGAAGATGTTAGGAGAAATTGGACTGATGTGAAGGGATGCATGTGAGGAATGATGAGGGAAGTGACTCTAAAAACTGGTCTGAATGCAAAGTAAATATTCCTGTAGGTGCTGCTGTGATGCCAACAGGGAGCTGGTCTGCAGGTACTTTCCCACTGCTGAAATACCTCAGAGCTCAGACTGGGGAAAACAGAGAGCGAAGTACTCTCAAGGGTGAGCTCCCTAGAGCTCTTCCAGCTATCTTCTAGATATCTGAGAAAATTCAGTATATTCCTGAAGGATTTCAGGAACTCCCCAGAATGGAAAGAGATGGCAGTAGTTTGTGAAACTGGTTGTTACTTCACCATATATCTTCCTGCTATGAACAGTGAGGAGGGACTCAGAATATACTTTCTTCTATCTCCACATCCATTCCTGCTCCCAAGGGCTCAGTCATTGCCAGTGTAAGTCTAGGCATCTCTGCCACTGAGATATTTGCTTCCAGCTGGTCTGTAGAACCTTGTTCTCCCTCAAGAATGCTCTGACCTGCTTCCTTCCTAGTCTGTGGCTCTCCAGGAAAGCTGGCTTTGGTGTAGTTCTTCACCATCTCCTGAACCTCCATGTTCAGAGCTCTCAACTTCTCCTCATATTCCACCTGTACCTGCTGCTGGAGCTGCAAATGGAGAAACAGATCATTCCCACACACTGGAGCCAAGCAAAGAGACCAGGAGCTCTGGGATGAGGTGTTGGTCCTTCTGGGGTCTGTGTGGGCCCCCTCATTCACTTTCTAACACCCTGGGAATGGGTGGGCTGAGGGTGGCAATAAAGATTGGGGGTTTGGACTTCTTGTGTCAAGGAACAGCCCTGACCCTAAATGTCGCTCATACCTGGCTTTCTCTCTCCTTGATGGACTGGAGCCTTGCTGCCTGCTTCTCCTCCAGTTTCTGCTGGAGCCTGCCGTTCTTCTCGGTCTCCTTTAAAAAGAATAATTAAACCCTCTCTGGCTCCATTTTTATAAGCAAGGGGTTTGGACAGCCCAAGGTCAGCCCAGCAGGGTGGGCCTGGAGCAGCAGCCTGGATTCAGGGACACTGCAACAGCCTGGCAGGTAAGTGCACATGTGGGACACAGAGATACTTGCATAAGGACAGACACCTGGACACACACACAGGCACACAGATAGACACGGGCATACATGTACTTAGACAAAGACAATCAGACACAGGTATTCATGGATGGACAGACATGGGTGCAGGAACACACAGACACGTGGACAGACACTCAGAGGGACACAGACACAGACGGACACACAGTCACGAGGACACTGATGGAGATGGATACAGACTGGACACAAACACCCATGGACACCCACACAGGGACACAGACATGCATATGGACACAGGCAGACAGACACAGGACATGGACACACACAGACACATGGGGACATGGGCAGACACACAGGACACAGGCTTGGACATAGACATGCAGACACATGGACAGGCACAGATGACACATGCACATGGATGCAGAAACGGACACACACAAAGGGACAGAGGCAGACATATGGATGCAGACAAATGGATACAGACAGACACAGGCAGACACACATGGGCAGGGACACAAGCAGGGACAGACACATGGATAGATACAGACACACAGGGACACATGGATGGACAGAAGGACACAGATACATGGTCACAGGCATGGATACATGTGCATGGACACAAGACAGACATATGAACTTATGTATGCAGATACACAGACATGGACACAGGCAGGCACATGGATAAACACTCATGGGCACAAGCAGACACACAGACAGACCTGCACACAGACACATGGATGCAGACACACGGACAAACACTGACGCTCTCTTGGACACAGACACACACATGGACAGGGATATAGATACACAGACACACACACAGACGCACAAATGGACACAGATGCACACACACATATGGACACATGGATGCAGGCAGGCAGACACAGGCAGACACACAGATGTGGACAGACACATGGACACAGCATGGACACACACAGAGACAAGGCAGACACAAGGACCATGGACAAGGACATGGGGATGTATACACAGGACATGGACACATACGGATAAGGACACAGGTTCACAGACACACTGACACAGGCTTGGACACAGACACGGATACAGACATACAGACACAGACAGACATGGATACAGACATATGGACAGAGGCAAACGGATGCACACACACTGATAGACATGTACAAAAACATGGACATACACATTTCTAGGCAGAGGCACAGGGACATGCAGAGACATCTGGATGCAGTCACATGGACACACAGACATACACACACACCTGCCTGGGGACACAGGCAGAGACACATGGTCACACACGTGGTCACACAGACACACATGGACCACCACAAGGACACACACAGAGACATGGATGCATAGAGGTGCATGGACACACATACTAGGATGCAAATACAGACATGCACATACACTCAAGCACACAGAAATACATATGGACACACAGACTCCCACCAGACCACAGATGCAGACAGACCTGGACATGGACAAACACACAAACACACTCACCTGGGCATGGACACACAGGCACACGCAGAAGGATGTGGATAGAGATGGACACAGACATCTGGACATGGACAGACTGACACAAACATTCATGGACAGATACAGACAGATGGACACCCAGACATACACAGAGAGACACAGACTCACACATGGAAACACAAACATACACAGATGGACACAGAGACAGGTTGACACACAGACATACACAGGGAGACACCCCCCCCCCAGCCTTGCATTCAGGGATGCAGGCACACAAAGACACTGCCAGACACAAGGACAGACAAGCATGGACACAGACACACGGACATGCACACACAGAAACCTGCATGGACACACAGACACCTACATGGACATGCACACAGGAATAGAATGACATGTAGACATACTCCCATGGACACACAGACAGGCAGGGACACCGACAGAGGGACAAAGGCTGACACAGACACACCCACCCTTGGATACATGGATAGATACACATGGCACATGAAGACAGACACCCAGCCACAGGGACACACACACACAGATGGACAAACATACATGGATATACACACATACACACGGACACATACAGGTACAGAGATGCACTCACATGGATAAACACTGGCATACACAGGGACACACCTGGAGAGACTCACCCTAAGGCAGACACATCCATACACACACACTGGGATGCATGGACACACAGACACAAGGCATCTCCAACACAGGGACATGTGGAGACATGCTAATGCCCAGACTCAGACAAGGACACAGATGGACACCCATGGACACACTGGCAGATTTACATGGACACACGCACAGACATGGCATGGACAGGCACAGATGGACACACAGACACAGACATACATGGATATAGGGACAAATGGATAGACACAGACTTGCATGGACACAAAGGCATGAAGACACAAAAGGGCATACAGATGTCTGGATCCATGGACACATGCACTCAGAGACACAGACTGACAGACACAATCAAATGGACACAGATGCACAAAGGGACAGACACACATGGACACAGACACAGACCTGGACACTGACACATACACTACGCACACCCTGACCCAGACACATGGACTCAGCACACAGAAGTATGGACAGAGAGACAGACAGACAAACACACATACACTTGCAGGGGTGGGGACACGGGGAGACACAGCTAGACACATGGCCACACATGGCCAGTCAGACATGGACAGACATATGGACTCAAATTCCAACATTCACTGAGGTGCGCTCACTGATTGACAGACAGACAGACAGACATGGACTTGGCTTTGTCTGGCACTGGGTCTTCAAAGGACAGAGCTGGGGACCTTGAAGTGTCTTTCCTCCTGTCAGGCTTTCCCACTGTTCCCAAGCCATGGGTTACAAGTGCCCCAGACACATGACTGAGTTCCCCTGCAGAACCCAGAGCTGCTGGGGCAGCCTGACCCCCCAGAACTCACCCGTCTGACTGTCTGCACCACTTCCTGAATGTGGGAGTTGTTAATTTCTTTCTTCAACCTTTAAAGAAAATTATAAAGCTCTGTGAAATCCAGCTGTTCTTCCACAAAACTGATTTATCAGTAGTGATCAGTGCCTGATCAACAGGTGTGTTACATTCCCACACTGTCCTGCCACAGCTGGAAGAAACTGCTATAATTTTAGGAAGGACAAATAAAACACCACTCAAATTTGGCTGAGGCATAAGGCAAACAACTGGATGCAAAATTCTACTTTTTCAGCTTCCAGGTCAGCAAGAGAACCTGCATCCTGCACAGAAAGATCCCAGGAGCATTCACTCCCGCACCTCTCCTGAGCAGCCTTGTCACTGGTATTCCTCAGCATAGCCTGGACCCGCTCCACTCTCTTTGCCTCCATCTGCTTCTTAATGTCCTTAATGTTGCTGTGGAGAGAAGAGAGGAGATACAGGCTTGGTTACCAGCCCCAGAGCAGTCCTCCATCCACAGCTCTCTGGAGTGCTCCACTGTCCAGAAACAATAAATGTGGGAGACTGCATCAGGAGGCCTGGAGTCTTACAGATATTTGGAGTCCAGAGTCAGGACACGCCTGCTGTGGAGGCAGCACATGCTAAAGGCAAGTGTAAGAAAGAAAAAGTGTACAGGAAATTTTCTCTCATCCACCTTCCCAGTTTCCAGTCTATCCTCCAGTATCTATGCATGTATCATGTTTCATGATGTCACTCATATTTTGGAGTTTACTATTGGATTTCACAGCTCTTTGCCGAGAGGAACAGTACTTAATTTATACACAATGTAACAGAGGCACCAGAGACATTCACTGGATGTCCCACCCTTCTTTCCAATGAGAAACGGTTAGCAATCACTTCCCTCTTCCAAACCATTCATGATTTACACTGTCCTGTCACACTCCCTCAAACATCTCTTATCCTAGCTGTCCCATTTAATTGCTTTTAGTGCACAAATTCCTCCTCAGTGCTGGCTGTCCTTGCTCTTTCAAAGACCTTTTTTTTTGTTTGAGATGGCACACTTGAGAAGCTCTACATAGATGGATCCAGTGGCACAAGGCTGACTGAGTATTTTTTTTTGTTTCCCTGGACAGTTCCCAAAATCCTGTTTGCCATTTTGGCCACTGCAGAGCTGGGAATGAAGAGCATCTGCAGCAGCTGAGGATCTCTTACCTGAGTGCCAGCACCAGTGCTGGGCTATGGCTAGGGTTTTCCATTCCGATTATTTTATATTTATTCCTGCTGAGCTGCCATTTCCTTGCCTGTTGCTCCAGATCTTGAAATCTTTCTGGAGCTTCTCCCAGCCAGGGAGATGTGACTGTACTAATGACATCCTACTGTCAGCAAACCATTACCTGGCTACTCACTTCTTTCCTTAGACTTGCCTGAATATGCTGAATAGCTGAGTAAAGAGACTCTGGCTTGGGACAGGACACAAAAAGAGGGAGTTTTATCTGAATTTGCAACTAAAGACTGAAACAGGATTTAATGTGAGGCAGGAATGAGTGAGGATTTTAGCTTCAGGACAAAATTCTTGCAAGAACAAATGGATACAGGTCTGGCTAGAAACTGGTCAATTGATTCTGCCAGTTTGTTTAAATACTGGAGCCAAGATGCTCAATTCACTTAGAATATGGAGTTGATCGGTTCCTGGAAGGGATTAATATGAGGTCCTGACTGCAAGAGACAGAGAAGGCAGCCAGGGACCAGCAGAGCTACTTCCCATCCTTCCCCATCAGTAGCTCCAGGCTGCTCACTACAGATGCAATGCTGTATCCTGCTTGGTGCCTCCTGGCAGGAACACTGTTCTGGGGATCACAAGAGGCATCTTCCTTCCATACCACTGTGTGAGCTCCTGTGTCACATCCCCCCGCCTCAATTTCTCACCAAAGGAAAAGAAAACCTTTTCTTCCCCATCCTCACCCCCTGGCTGCAGAGCAGAGCTTTTGAGATCTAGCAGAAAGTGCTGCCCCAGAGCAGAACTGCATGTTATTTGTGATTCCATAGCTGTATTTACCTTTCCGACATGTCCCTCAGCTCCCGCAGTTCAGCTGCCTGCTTCTCTCTGGCCAGCTCCAGGATCCTGGCAACTTGCTGTTTAAGGGATGAACACAAGATCAAAAGGGAACAAACCAGGATGAGACACTGCACCCCATCTATATCCAATTGCACCCAAGCCAGCTGTACACCTCCCTGCACTGAATTCCAGGAGCAACAAATTCTGAATCCCTGAGGCTTGGTGCAAACCCTGGCAACAGGAGTGAGTTCAGCTGTGCACACAGGCCCTGCTGTGCCAATGGACTGACACTTGTAAGACAGGAAGGTTTCATCCCTGGCTCCTCTCCCAGGTAAGAAACCTGATTCCCAGGTGAGCCAGTGCCCAAGTGTTATTTTCCCCTCAGGCTTGCACACACAGCTTGCAAGAGGCATGTCAAGCCTAAGGTTCAACAGGGAGCTGAAGATTAAAGATGTATCAGTGCAAATTCCTTCAGAAAACACTAATGTGAAAAGGCCTCCCAAGCCTGGAATCACTCCCCCTTCATTGGAACAGACAGCATATGCTGGATTTACCACCACAGCCCATGGCTTGCACTCCATCCCCAGGCACCACCATGGCTCCTTCTGGCCTTGGCTGAGCTCAGCCCACAGGACTCCCCTCACCTGGACGCTGACTTCCCCCAAGCCAAACAGCAACACATGCTCTGATGGTGCCACTGCAGAGCCCTCAGCCCACCTACACATCACCCCAGCTCCCAGAGAGGTGGCACCTGGCAAGGTGTGAAGCCACTGAACACCACAATTACTCTATACTAAGGCATCAGAAGAGCTGGATGGAGCCTGATGTGCTCCAGGACAATGCTACTGTTTTTTTAAAAATGAGCAGACATATAAAAATATTTCTGCAGGATTTTAGGGCTTCTAAATAAATAAAGCTTCATGTCTTCATTCTCAGTTACCTGGCGTGGACCTGACAATGCACATGTAAGGTGTGTTCTGGGCCCATATTCCCAAGCTCAGTTTAGTGAATAACTGGGGACTTTCTGGGCTGTCCCAGGATATGTTTTCAGGTGGCACACGCAGCCCTCACCTCGGTAGCATGCTGCTCTTTCTTCCTTCGGATCCGATTGTGGTGCTCCTCCCCAAGGTGGATGAGGTCCATCTCCAGCCTCTCCCTCAACTCCACGAGCCAGTGGCAATCAATGCTCTCTGCCACTTTTATAGGATTTGCACTGGTACCAGCATCGCTTGGGGTCACACTCCTGCAGAAGAGAATCAGGGGCTGTGCTGCTTTTCGCCATGCCAATACAATCCCAACCTTCCCATCCACCCTCAGCGGGAACAATCCAGGGACATGCAGATGCCTGCACTACATCTTCCTGCAGAGAAGGGGAGCCTACATGTCCCTGGGGGTAAGGTGACTCCCAGGCTGTGGATACCTCTTCTTCTGGGTTTTCCTTGTGCATACTGTCTTCTTCTTGCCCCCAGGGCAGGCCCGTTCTGAAAAGTGTGCAGAGTATTTCTGCAGTAGCTCCTCCCTCTGTTTGCTTCCCTTCTGCTCCAGCTCCCTCAGCTCCTTCTCCTGCCTCTTCAGCAGCTTCAGGAAGCGCTTCTTCTGCTGCAGCTCAGCAAGGGTGATTGTCTCAGGCTCTGAAACACAAAATAAAAAGGCTGAACAGCTCCTTTCCAAGGCTTGGAGTGAGGAAACTGGAGCATACAGCTCCTGCATATTTCCCTCAATCACCACATCCAAACCAGAGCCCCTCTGCTCCACACCTTGGGAGGTCTCTGCCCAGGTACATATTCTGCCCTGGTGAACACTTCTCTTTAGGAATAACTTTTAAAAAAAACAATGTACATAACAGTTACTTGGTAACATATCCTGAGTGAAACAGGTTTCCTCTTGTGCCTTCAGTTCAGTTTTGAGGCACAATGAGGCCCCGTGTTCACAGGAATTGGCATCCACTGCATTCAGGCACCCAGAAGCAGGTGAATGACACATTGCACAGGGAGTGCCACTGTGCTGAAGGAAACCTGTCCTTAAGCCCCAGGACTCCTGGGATTTGCCTTTAGTGCTGGCTACACCAGGCAAGGTTGGGACCTATCTTTTTAATTTGGAAATTAACATGACAGGCAGGGCCTCAGCCCAGGTGACCAGCATGAGGAGTTACCTGACATCTGCATTACTTCTAACACAGCTTCATCCTTGCTGAACACTGCTGCTCCTGAAATCCCAAAAGAAGTTCCTGTTAATGTCCCATCTTGGATGTCCATCTTGGAAACAGACAGAGGAGAGCTCACTAGAACACAGCTCATGTGAAGGATGTTGGTGTCAGTATAGAATAATTAATTAATCTGTCAAGATGTTTAAATGCTTGGAAACTCTTGGAAACTTGCCTGTGGACCCATTCAAGGGAGGAATGCTGGGTTTCCTAGTGGAGCCTGCCACCCCGTTAGTCTCAGCAGATGAGAGGTTTGTCTGTATGCCAGGCCTCTAAAACAAAGATTAGAGGTAAGTGAAAACTCCAGTATTTCAGGCTGAATTCATGCAAGGTGCTCTAGAGAACAGAACCTGGAAAAACTCACCTCCCTCGATGTATCCTTGAGCTTCACCAAGCACTTGTCCGGCAGGTTGAAGAACTTGATGGGGTTGGAGAGGGCAATAGTGAGATCTGGAAACAGAGAGCAGGGCTAAGCTTGGACAGCAAACAACTCATGGACTCATTTTCCCTGCCCAGCACAGGGCACTGTGAAGAAGGAATAGTTTGTGTTCTCTGTTTGTAACCAAGTCTCCCTAACAGCACAAGGGAGGGAGGAAGGGAACCTCCTTCACCACAGTCCCAGCCCAAGGCCAAGGCTCACAACTGATGCTCAGGGCAGCTCTGTGAAGTGATTTTGGGAACTCTGCTCCCAAAAGCCAGGGCCAGGTTAAGACTTTTCCCACCTGCACAGCTCCATGCTCCAACTCCAGCCCAACATTGTATAAACCTCATTAATTTAATAAAAATCTGATAAACCACATTTCTCAAGATTTCCCTAGTGAATAAGGGGAAATTTGTATGAACACAGGGGAGGAAAGAGCAAACATGAGAAGTATTCACAAGAACTCCTGTGGCTGATGCTGTTGCACTCTGGGCTTGGTCATGACTGTTGATCCCTCCAGTGAGGCTTCTGTCACATCCAGCTCTGACCCTTCTCAAAGGAAGTCCCCAAATCTCATTGCCAGCAAGAACCTCCCTTCTCTTCCAACAGGAAAGAACATCACTCCTAAAACCTCCCTATATCCCCTGTTCTCTGCAGCCCCTGAGAGATGTCACCTATGCCTCCAAGGAAGCCTGTTCCTGCCTCTGAACAAGAGTGGGGCTGAGCCACTCCACACTGGAGCCTGGTACTCCTGCACTGCACCCTCAGGCACAGCTGCAGTGGGAGCCTCTATGCTCTTCCCAAGGCAGTGAGGCTGTGACAGGATGCTGGCATGTGCTCAAGTCCCACCCTGACAAGGAATGGAGGGTGCAGCAGGAAAGCACTTCCCAGCCTGGAAAAATGCTTCTGAATCAGAGTTTGGAGAAGGTCACAAGCACCCCCCGCACATTCCAGCACTCCCTACCTGCCCAAGCATCCGGCACATAGTCCTTGATATCCAGGAACACGAAGAGGGCGGGCATGGTGAGCGGCATGTTGCTCTCGCTGCGCAGGCACACGTGGTGGTAACCTGGGGCAGAGAGGGGAGGGAGCTGAGCTGGCAGAATCCTGTTCCTTCCCTGTCCAGCAGCCCAAGGCCCTCTTTACAGAAGGGCATGGTGAGTATATCACGGGATAAAGCCAAGGCTATAACAAGATGGATTTGAAGGTTGCACTGCCTGTGGGCATGAAGATTGCAGAGTAAAGTATGCAGCTGTTTGTCTCATCTTTATGGCTCCCACTGGACAGGTCTCAAGGGCACAAAAGCTGAAGAAGTTTCCACTGACTTACCTGGGTGCATTGCATTGATGGGAATGATACGTTGGCCAATGAACTTCCCTCCTTCTTCCCACGCCACAATTTTGAGAGATGCCAACTCAGGCATCATGATCTAAGGGAAAAGCAGAGAAAGGCACCAGTGTCCTCACCTCTGACTTCTGATAGCAGCATCCTCCTCCTCCTTCCAACCAAACAATTCCATCTCTTCCAGGATGGCTCTGCCTATTTCTGCACCTTGTAATTTAAGGGCACAGTTTAACATAGACATCATAGCTGAATGCCCAGAAACTCCACCAAATGCAGGCTTCTCAGCCTGCCCAGGGTCACAGGTTACCTAAAGACAAAAACAGGGCAACAAGCCCTCCAAACCACTGCTTCCTGGAAGAACTCATTGGAGAATGGAATGAAGTGGGATGGATAATTTAGAAGACATGGTAACACTGCTAATAAAGGCTTTTGACTCCCCTCCTTCCCTGTATTCTTGTGCCATAAAATATTCTGACAGGAGTGAAGCCTCATTCTGTTTCTGAAGCGAGGCTATTTCAGCCAAGTAGGCTGAAAATATCCATAGCTTCCTACTGTGCCTGACAGATGAATTGTATAATGTGTACTTGACTTCACTTCCCTGTGCCTTGCAGCTGGATTGGTGATCACTGAATTCCTGGTGAGAGATAAGGCAGCTTTCTATGTTCTAGCACAACTGAAAACTGGTCCCATTACTGCTCCAGTCTGGCTGTTTCTCACTGACAATTTAACCACAGAAATTCACTTCCTTTATGGTGCTGCTGGCAGTTTTCCAAACTGATCAGTCTGAAGAGGGCATCATCGAGGGGAGACTTTGGATGCCTGTTATTTCCAGAACCATTCCCAGCTAACTCCTTGTCTGTTCTGGGAAATATTGATGCAGAGTTGTTTTGGATATTGTTGTTTGGATGTTACTTGAGAGCATCCAAAGCCAGGCCTGAGGTCTCCAGCGGGGAGTCCCTTCTGCTGGCACTGACCTCTCCCAAGGCAGTGCTCATAGCCATCAGGAGCTTGAAGGATTCTCTGTCTAAATTACTATCCAATGTTCTCACCTTCTCAAAAACAAAAGCCTCCTCTTTCCACACAGGGTTAATGGAGTTGGCCGTGGAGGTCAGTTTGGTTCTGTGCTTGCGTTTGGCATCCCTTGGCAGCCCAAGGAGCTCCACTTCCACATAGGTCTTCACGCTGCGGTCCGAGAGGAACTGACCAGAGAGTACCTGTGAGCAACACAGAGTCAGCAGCTGCTGGGAAGAATAAAATGGAGGGACCCACCCATTCCTTCACCCCAAAGTCACTCTCCCACCCCAAAATAGCTTTTCTGCTCCAGCTCTTCTTTTACCTCCACCCCTGTTTCTTGCTTCAGCACTTCCTCTCTCCCCACCAGCACAGCCTTGGCTGCCTCTGCACAGCAGATGCTCATTTTCCATTTTCATGTGATTATGATTAATTTAAAATAGCGACAAGCCTGAGAGTTGCCACAGTAACATTTTCCCCCAGGACTCCACGGGTTCATGTGGCACTAAGAGTCTCCCTGAGTGACACAGGACGGGGTCCCCAGGCTGTACTTGCCGTGACACAGACAGTAGTGGCCACCAGCCCATCGATGTGGTCCACGGAGGAGGGGTCAAACTGCTTGTTGGGGTGCCGCAGGAGCTCGTGCTTGAGCAGGTACCCACACTGCCCGTTGAACTCAAACAGGGCCATATTCTGCTGCATGGGGACATCTGAGAGCAGAGCAACACAGTGAGGCAGGGCTGGGGGACAGGCAGCCTGTGTGCTACGAAGAAGCTTCCAGCCCCTGCCAGCTTGCAAAGCCATCTTGAAAACTAATTAAGCCTCTCAGCACCCTACAGGGAAAAATATTACAGCAGCTGTTGTAAGGAAGAGAAGTGGTTTGCTTGTGCTTGCACCTTAAGTCATGGACAGAACTAAATTAAAACCTCCTTTAAGGAGCACCTGCTATTTTTGGGTGGGAATAAGTAGCTAACGAATCCCCTCTGCTTCTTCCCCCTTTCATCAGGGGCTTCTCTGAGTCCACCTTCTGTCTGACACTTGTGGACACTGCCTGGTGGTTGCTGCACCTGCCTGCACCGTCATCCTCTTCAGAACCAACCTTGCACTCGCTTCCTTTCATCTCCTATGCTCTACACATAACCCAGCCCTCTGAGGAAGCTCTGCCCCCTGTAAGGCAGAGCTTTCTCTCAAGGCTTTTCTTTCCTTCTTATGCTGGTTGTATGGCAAGGAAAGGCACTTCCTCCCTGGTCAGGTCAAAATCCTGGAAATGGTACAGACAAGCCAGTGCTGTGGCCAGACGGAGCTCTGCCTCTGCCTTGTAGAGGTAGCAACTTGGGGGATGGGAGCTGCAGGTGCCCTCATGGATATGATTTAGTGTGACAGTGTGGAATAGGACAACCAGGGACAGTGCCCAAAGACAGAGTGACAGCAGTCCACAAGTGTGTGTGTGCCAGGCATGGAAAAGTGCTGTTGGTCTGTGGGAGATCAAATCAGAGAAGAGCAGTTTGGGAAAAGGCATATGGAATAATGACCAGGGAAATGACAGAAAAGGAAGAGACAGGGACCAGGAGCACCCAGGGACTATCAGCACCTGACCTCACCTGCTCGGAGGCTGGAGCACATCCTGACACTCACCCATGGTCTGGAAGTTGAGTGCCACCATCTGACAGCCAACATTCCAGAACATCTGGGGCTGGTAATTGGAGGAGTCCATCCGGGTGCCTTTGGGGTAAATGCGGCTCATCTGCCACTTGTTGTATCTACAGGCTCTATAGGAAACAAGTAGCGAGCGCTCCCTGTTGTGCCCTGGGGCCAGCCCGCATATTCCCATTATAAAAACTGTTGGAGCTCTGCTACCAAATGCCCAGAGCCTTCCATCCAGACAAGACCCCAGAGAGGCTCAGGGTCCTTGTCCATACACTTTTCACTTAAGGACAAACATCTGGCAGCCTTGACATTGGCTACAGCAGGATGCATCCTTGTCCAGAATCTTCCTCACACTCCAAGCACCCAATGGCATTGGAAAAGGGCTGCCAAAAGGATACTCCACAAACTGCATGGGGAACTTGCTCAGTAGATCATACGCCTTCATCTCAGTGAAGGAAGAGATGACGTAACTCCGGTTCTTCTCTAGAAACAGGAGATTGCATTTAGGAGCAAGGCACGCCCAGTCCCGGTTCTGCATGGGAGACTGACGGAGGCAGGAAGGACTTGGCCTGGATTCCGAAGGGACTGAGCCTGACTTACTGGCAGAGACCTCGAAGGAGTTGAATTTGATGGGCTGTATGTAGTTAACAAGGCTGGACATCTCCTCGTACGCTGTCACTTCCAGGCCAGCTGTGCCCTGAGCAGAAAACAATCCAAAAGGAAACAGATGGAGAGACCTTCCCTGGAGATGAAACAAATTGCACCAGGGACTCCCAGTCAAAGAGCTCTGGTGGGTGCCCTGACCAGAGTGCTCTGGCTTCACAGTTCTACAGCTCCATGGTGGGCAGGGGCACAGAATCTCCAGGTGGCTGAGCAAAAATGGAATCAAGTCACATGGAGAGGTTCCAGGGAGGATGTACAAAGCCCCGGACTTCTTTGACCCCTCAGAACAGGGAGTCTGGGACAAACTGTGGATATTGTTTTTCCTCCTCTCCAAAGGATACCAAAGAGATGGAAATGGAAAACAGACCTTTTATTCAGGGGAATGCTGATCTCCACCCTCTCCCTTCAGCAGCAGCACTTTCAGTAACAACTTCTCAGACCAAGGCTAAGCCTCTCCAACACCCCCAAGGCAAACAGTCATTTTCAAATCATGCAGAGTCAGCAGTAACTCTCTGCCACGTTCTTTATGCTTGCAACAAAATTTCTTTTCTTCCGTTTCTCCCGTAAAAGTCCTGTTGTTTGTGGGGGATGGAAAGCCCCCAACAGGTTCATTCCCCACTGCACTTTGGGTTCATCTCTATTCAGTAAGATGAGGAATAAAAATGGAAAGAAGCAAAAAATCCAAACAGAAAAGGAAAAGAGCTAACAGTGACAGTACCTCATCTGACTGCATCTTTTTGATTTCCTCTTCATCCAGGTTTCTTAGCTGTTCATCCTCTTCCTCTGGCTCCTCTTCAGCCACATCACCTGCCCAGACTAAGCACACAGGCCTTCATCAGTGGTATGGATCAGGAGGATACAGACAGGACCCTGCAGGCTTCTCGCAGTGGAGGGCTCTGCCAAACCTCACCACCAAGTAATGCTGGAACACTGAGGAGAAGAATCCTACAATTTTATTGGCCAAATCCAAATATGAACTGGGATGCACTGAGGACCAGCACACCCAAGAGACAAAACCATTCCTGCTGGAGGCCCCCCTCACACCCAGGAGTGACAATTACTGGGCTGTTTCCCCTCCAAGGTCACACATATTTGTAGGAATAAAGGTCCATTTCTAGGTGTTCCGCAGTGGTTCACACAACTTCATGTCACATGACACATGCTCTTGCCATGACAGGGACTGTTCTACCACAGGGGCCCTGAGCCCAAAAGGTGACAGGAAGGGAGGAAAGAGGGGCTGAAGGTTTTATGAACCTCCAAGACCTTTATGGCAAAGAACTAGGCTGTGGTGAATTTGTGGTTATCAGAGAGCTACAAGCAGTAACACATTACTCCCCTTCCCTCAACCCAAAAGTGAGAGCATATCAGTGGATGACTAGGGGATGATGGGCAGGTTGTAAATGATTGTCTCTTTTGGTGGGACTAAGTATTCAATGTATTCTGAAGGTTTAATTTATCTTCCAATTTTCTGCTGCTGCTTGGGATAACTGATTTAATGACTGCTAATTAAGTGCTGGCTTGCCCCAAGCTCATATTGGGTTATTTAGAAGGCTTTGCCCATCAGTTTTATTAGTCCCCCTTCCCTTCAGACATACCAGTATCTTCAGCATCCACAGAAGTCGGCTGCTCAGTGGTTTCTGGTTCCATGTTCCTCCCTTTCTTCAAAGAGTTCTGCCTCTTCCCAGACATAGATTGGTTCTTCTTGTTTTTAATCAAGATTTTCCTTAAGAGATCCTTAGGACTTGGCAGAGGAACTCCTGCCTTCAGCTGCAAAAGATAAACTCCATCACAAACACTGACCTCTCCTGTCCCCCCAGCCAACTGCCAGTGCACAGACACATCTCTCACCCACTATACTCCTAATTTCCTTCATCTACCAGCATATTCCACTACATTAATGCAGATTTTTCCTAAGATTTCACCTGTGGTTTCAGACCAACATTTTGTACCTCTCAGGCTCTGCCATGCTGCCTAGTCAACCATCCTGCTAAAAAAATACCTACATGGCCTGAAGGCATTTGAATACCTCTGGCTTCCCATTCCACCTACTTCTCTCATTATATGCCAGATCCTCAGTCCCTGATCAGTACTAAGGCCAGATTTAAACACTGCCTGCAGCAGATTTAAAAGAGATCCCAGAGGAAGTGGCTCCAGACAAGGACATGCGACAGACTGCACAGATAGCAAAGGCCTGTTAATAGCTTAGCTGATCTCTTGACCTGTTCCCTCCCTCATCCCTGTTCCTATTGCCTGGACATAGGACTGGACAGTGGGCAGGGGCTGGTGGCTCACTGCTTCTTTCCAGCTCTTTTTTGGGTCTCAGTGCTTTCAAACAGATGCTTGGGCCAGGTGCCTCAGCTGTCCCTCCTCTATGCATCCCAAGGACAGGCCTCATGCCCTGCACTACACAGGCCCTGCTCAGATGTTTAAAACCATGTCCCCTGGCAAGGCAGTTGTGGAACCAAAGGTGTCACTGGGCCCACAGAAATACCTGTTGTACAGGTAAGATGAAGAATGGGGTCAAGCAGATGGGGAGCTTCCCTCAGTTATTCCAAGCACATGACACTGACCTGCCTACCTATGCCTGGAAGGGAATATTTCCAGGCTAGAAGCAGGATTAGGCTTTTGCTCCCATTTCCAAGTGCTGGCAGACAGAGCTGGACCAGTGCCGTGCACATTACACACCAGGTACCCTCGGTACATCCTGGCCACTCAGAGCTCAGTGCCCAGAGCCCCTCAGGGGACAGAGTGCTAAACAAGAAAACTCCTGTGACAGAGTCTTCCACCCATCCTCCTGAACCAGGATCCATGTCCATGGCATTGTGTCTGTTGTGGCACCTCCCAGCATCAGGAGTGACCAAGTTTTTCAGAAAGGGCTCCCCAGTGGCTTCCTGCCCCAGCTCCCTCATACCGGGTATTTCTCCAGTGGCTCTGTCAGCAGCATGTCTCCAAAAATGGTTCGGCAGTACTCAGCCATCTTCGCCTGCTGCTTGGGCCTAAGAAAGATCAGGCAGGAGTGAAGAGGAAAGCAAACACCCAAATCCAGAGTTTGGCATGGACAAAAGATTGAGATCCATGTCCTCTACCGAGATAACCACCTCAGCTATGCAGATGTTAAGGTCCCATTCCCAAGCCAACTCCCATGTTCATACTCTGCAACCCCAAGGTAAAAGGCTGCACAACTGTTATCACCCCACTCTGCAGGTCAAGGCTCATCTTTCAGCTCTGACCCACTTTCAGTTGCTTCAGAAACCTCAATTAATGCTTCACTTCAGCACTCACTTAAAACCCAGCAGCCCTTGCCTGTATATTTTCTGCTTTGGACATAGCAGACAATTCTCCCGATCACCAAATACTCACGAATCCACATGGTTCTCGAAGGACAGGATCACAGGGTACGGAGATGTTTTAAAGGCACTTTCTGCAATGGCCTCAATGGCATCCTGAAGGAAAGGCCATAGTCAGAGAGAAGCTCAGCACTCACTAATAACAGACACCAGCTGACCTCCCACTGAATGGAATTGTCTCTCAGGAGCTCCCTTCCAACTCACTAAACTTCTCCCAGTAAGAAGGTGAGAAGAGTAATCTTCTTCACACTTGCCCAGATTTCCAACTCCAGAGGATCCACACTGAGCTAAACTCAACAACTTGCACCAAAATGAAGCTGAAGATGCAAGAAGGTGAGTTTTTGGTTTTGCTACACAGATCAGTGTTCACATCACTGCATGCGAGAGCATCTGGCCAGAGGGACAAACCCTTGCCCCAAGCACCTTGAAATGGCACAGGAAGGTGTGTGCAGCACCAGATTAAAGCACTGCAAACTCCATCCATACTTACCTCTCAACCTGCCCAATTTTCTATCATTTCTGCTGCTTATAAAATCCTTTTGCCTGGCAACAGAGAGAGCTGGAGTGTTCAGTCACCAGCTGTGCTGACATTTAAAATGCAAATACCATGAAAACCTTTTCAGACATTAATGATGTAAGAAAAAAAAAATTTTCCGAGCCCCTGTTAAATTGCCACAAACTGTCCACTATTTTCCTTTCTGGTCCTGCTAACTGGTAAAGAAGGACCATTTGCCGCTTTGCAATTACAGTCCCCTGATCATCCCAAATCCTGGAGCAACCATGACCTCAGGCACTGAGGGAGGCTGCCACAGATCCTCCTCCATGGACCACTGGGAATCTGTCACAGAAGCCTCAAGGCTCTGAGAAGCCTCAGACAATGCCACTAAAAGGCTACAGGAATTGTAGTGGAAGGAAGGACTATGTGTTATGTAAAACCAAAACCCAGCACATGCTGTGTTAGCAGGTTATAATTTCCTTGAGGAATGGTCCCAGGCTTCAGCAGAACTCTGCAATTACAGCAGCTACAAATGCCATTATTTCTGTTCTATCTGCAGCAAACTGCTGTGCAAAAAGCAGCAGTGATACCACAGGGCCTTAGAAATTACTGAGTCTGAGGATGGCAATACTTCTGACCTTATGGACTGGTTTGGTTTGTTGTTTTTTTCCCCCCTCACACAAATATTTTAGTAATAGTGAAGTGTGGAAATTGGAGGGAAGATACAGAAATAAAGAGCTGGAAAAAAACATTCTCTACCTGTTGGCAGCAGCTGTGTAAAGGAGTGCAAAAAAACCTCAGTGTGATGCCTTTATTTGTAACTTGCAAGCTGTGGATAAATGCCCTGTACTGCCTGGCTTTGTGCTGTGCTTCCGAAGCCTGGGAGCTGAATCCTTAGGGAAACCAGGTGCTCCACAAAACACATTCCAACACTAAGGTCATTAGGAAGGAATTGAGCCCTATTCTTCCAAAAGCCTCCACTTGAGGCTGTCAGCCATAGAAACCTACTGCAGAACAGAAGACAAATTCTTTTTAACTATGTGTTTTCTAAAAGCCATCCTGCTTGCTCCTCTGACATGCCTCTATCTATAAATCCACGTTCTGTGCATCCATCCTGTAACACAGTTCTGTATATACACACACAACTGCTCAGCCATCTCTCCATGGTTTTTCAATGTGACTTCCCACATTTCCCTCATTCATCCATCCATCTTCATCCAGCTGTCAACCTCTCTGCTACTCCTCCCATTCAAAAAATGTAAAAACCCCAACCTAGTGCTTATTTGTTCGCTTTTCCTTCTACCTATACATTCATTCACTTGTCACCTCACCATCAATCTTTTCCTCTCAAACATCTTTGCCCTCAGCCATCTGGCTCCCTCAGCAATCCGTCTAAAAGCAGGCAGGGGAAAACATCCATGGAGAAAGGTCTTCCCTACCTTGAAGAGGATCTCAGTTGTCATGGTGAAGCCGTGGGTGATGATGGGCTCCTCGTCTGGGGGCCGGCCCTTCCAGCAGTCCAGCTCCACACAGCGGCAGCCAGCCAGCAGCGTCTGGCGGTACATTTCCGGAGAGGACGTCCCAGAAAACTGCCCAGCTGCAGGAGAGAGGCTGTGTTAGCTACTCACATGGGACAGCTCCTGCTCACACAGGGGCAACAAGAATCCCTACCAGCCTTCAGCAGGTGGATGCAGCAGACTGACAAGATGCTTTCAGCTGCAGGGCGCCACTGCTCCATGTCACACAGCATTCAGAGTCCCTGGCTGCCATACCTGTCAGATAGGTGTTGTGCGAGGAATTGATGTAGTAGTGTGAGAGCGGCTGGGTCATGTCCTGGTACAGCATCAGCTTGTCCAGCACTATCAGGTTGTTCTCGGGGCCACAGAGGAACCAGACCATCCCCTCTGGAGACAGCTGCCCTGCACAGCAAACAGAGCTGTTAATGGTCACCAAATAGAATGGTTCTGGCACCTCTTTGGAAGTGGAAAGTGTTGTGGGAACAACAGGGAGTTGTGGGAACCAGGCTGACTGCTCCCCTGGCAAGCAGGATGGTAGAGGGCACGAGATCTTCTGCTCTTTCATCCAACCTCTAAAGCAAGAGCTTTGGGCTGAACAAGACTCACCTCTCTGGATGTTAAACCCACTGGGCTCATACTTCTCTATCAGGCTCTGCACCTGCTCAGGTTTGGCTGGTGGGAAGAGGATGTCATTGAGGCGGGTGTCACGCTGCTTCTTATTGATGAACTTTGCCAGGTGCTCTTTGGTCATGTAGGGCTTTGCTTTTAGATGGCTGCAGTGAGAGAATCACAGAGGGGCAGAGGTAAGGCCTGGGAATTACCCCAGAAATCTTTTCACATAGGAGAGGTTGATCCTTCCTCTGGACTCTGAACAGCACAGTGAGGTTTCATCCTTTTTATTCAGGCTGTGAGTGAAGGCATTAAGTGACCTGGGATCCTGCACTTCTAAGGCTTAAGGCCAAACCACACAACATTAAATCCCTTCCTTCCTGTCCATCTTTTGCCACAAGAGAACAAGTTCTGGACTGTGGCCTGAGGGAAACTTACTGTGAGGTAAATATCTCATCAATCTCAGGCCGTGGACATAGATTCATGAGGAACGTCTTGTACACTGGCTCGGGGAAGTCCTCAGGGTTGATGGCTTCATTCTGAGAATGCAATGAAGATGTGTCAGGGCCACAAACCACTCTTACCTGTCATGAACACCCACAGCTCAGCACTTGGATGTGACAACCCCAGTAAGCGACTGGAACATCAGGCCGGTGTTGCTGCTCCTTGTGCCACACAGTGCAAGTGCTGGAGTCACAAGTGTTACTGGAAGACAACAGGAACTGATGCCAGCAGGCTGGAGTTAAGGCCAGGCAGTGGTAGAGTAATGTAAGGAACCATAAACATCTTGGCTAATGGTTTTTCACAGCCAAGGGCATCCCAGTCTGGGCAGGGAAAAAGATCCTTCTCAAGCTCATGAGACTTCTGGACACCCAGAGAAACCCTTACCTTGCCATTTGGCAGATGACAAGCACTTAATGCTTCTTCCACTCTCTTCTTATCAGCAGGGAACATCTGAAAAATACTGACCAGAAAGGAAAACAAACATCACCAGAGCAGAAGAGAGGTTGTGGGTCTGGAGCTGCAGGCAGTGCAGGACACTCCAAACACACAGCAAGGGAGACAGGCAAGGCAAATGTAAGCATGAACTAGCAAAGACAGATAGTGTTTCTCCAGGGGAAGAACTGAGGGACCAAATTTGATAAACCTACACAGGATTTTTTGACTGCTGATTCAAAGCTGAAGTTCTGTACTTCTGCTATGGACTCTGTAAGAATTCTGTGACTCAAAATGCCTCTCCTGTCCTTTTCTGATCCCCTTGGAGGTGCTTCCCATGGTACTGTGGAGAAGTAACTACTGAATTTTCGCTCCTTTTAGAAAATCCCTGTCAACAACACCATGCTCTCCTCCACGGACAAATCCAGCCTCAGTTCTGTTAAGCTCCTGGAATCACAGGTGCTCACAGCAAACGGGAACAAGGAGTGCCCTGTGCTGCCAGGTGGGAGTGCCTGGCAGGGGCTGCAGCAGCTGATGCAAACCCTGCCCTTTGCAAGGCAAAATTGCAGAAAACTTGGTATGATTCCAAAGGGATTTACATATTTAAAGGAAAGGCAAATGCTTGCGGAATTTTCAGAATTTTCAGGAGTTTTGAAAGCCTTACTTTTACCTACACCTAGAGATATTGAGTGGTTTTAATCTGGACTATTTAATGGTGTGCATTTTTACCATTCTGCAAGAAATGGGCTCTGAGGAGAGCTACATCCTCTATCAGATATTTTTTTCTAGCTTGTTTCAGAGGAACAAGCTGGTTTCTCCCTGCAGCAATGCTACCTTGCTTGCATTTTAAAGATCAATTCAAAGTACTCTTCCCTAGTGTGTTATTCATTACAGACCTACACATTTTTAACAGCCCTTTGATGAATATTCTGGTTTTTGACAATGAAGTTCTGCTAGTTGGTGATTTAGAAAACAAATAACAAAAAATGTTTAGCATTGAATAAAACTCAGCCCTCCAGGAGCCCATTTAGTCAGCACAGCCCTAAACCAGCACAGTTCTGCCTTACAACACACCCTGGGGCCTGTATTTATTTGGGGCGATTAGTGCTCACCTCTTGTGATGCTATAACACAGCACAGACCTAGAGCAGAGTGGTTCAGAACTTCTCAAATGTACTGTCTGCATCTCCTTATTCTTAAAACAAAAGGTAATTTATGGGTCCAAAAGGGAATTTAACATGGTAGAGCCGCCTTTTGTCATTCTACAAACTGAATCAACACAGAGAAACCACAGGACCAGCCCTGGAGCGATTTTACTTGAGAAGACACCAAATGGCACAAAATCAGTTCCTGATTCATGCCACACAGCACAGGGGAGAAGGGACAAGCCGGGCTCTGCTTCCCATTCTAATGGGAGCCCCACCTGATGCATAAGGCCAAGCTGGGGACAGGGAAGGACAAATCTTTTCTGCTCCTAAACTAGCACTAACACTGGCCCAGAGGCTGCTTCGCTCTCGTGCACATCCAGAGCAAAGGCTGAGGGACGGAGGAAGTGGGGAAGGACTGGTCACAAAGGAGAGAGAAGACAAGCAAAGCAAGGAAGCCCTGCTGCAGTTGAGCTGGGGAGTCCAGCAAAAAGCTCTCCAAATATAGAACTCCTTACAGGAATGGAAAACAATCCTACAACTCATCCACCTTTCAGCTCAGGCTTGCAAAATAATCTGTGATCAGAATTTTACCAAAGTTACTTTATTTTGTTGATCTTTTTCTTGGAAACAATCAGGAAGCTATATCTGTGGCTCTATCTGTGGCTATTTAAGCCATTTCTTGCTGTAGATAAAGGCCAGAAAATCTGCTTTCCAGACTCAAATTATGTGTCACTTAGGTGCAGCAGGAGCACTTCCATGGCCTGGACACAGAGGGAAAGTTCTCCACCTTTTAGGTGCAGGAAGAGCAGACAGCTGTAACTACTGAGCAGCCATCTTCTCACCAGTTGCTCGGCTTGTAGCCTGACTGAACACACAAACAAATATCCACACTCACTTCCGAACAGGAATCTTTCCCTCTTCATTCAGTTGTAACTTCAGCTTCACTAGCCTGTGAAAAAAATCCAAACAAGATTACAAAAATGCATTTGTACAATCTTAAGAGATCCTGCTAAGTGAGAAGAAAGGAAAAATATGCAATTGGAAAAACAATCTAACAGTGAACTGAAAATTGGGGTCCTACAGACCATCAGCTTAACCTTGGCACGACCCAGGCCTTGGTCTGGAGGAGGAACCTGAATGCTTAGAAATCTTTCTTTTTTTTCCAGTACTATCAGAAAGAGCTGGGCATGGATGTTTCAGAGAAAAAGGTTTCTCAGAAAGGACTTACATTTTCTCCAGGAATGTGTAGCGGGGAGCGTTGTACGTGAGGGGATTCCGGGCAATGGCCATAATATCCTCAGCCCAGTCCTGGAACAGACAGGGTAATTAGGCACTATTGAACTGCTCTAAGATGTACACAGCGCACATGGAAAGGGCACAGAATCCTGGAATGGTTTGGGAGGGACCTTAAAGCCCATCCAGTCCCACATCCTGCCATGGGAAAGGACACGTTCCACTATCCCAGGTTGCTCCAAGCCCCATCCAACCTGATCTTGAACACTTCCAGGGACGGGGCAGCTACAGCTGCTCTGGGCAACCTGCACTAGGGCCCTCCCATTCTCACTAGGAAGAAAGTCTTCTCACATCCAATAAAAATCTACCCTCTTCCAATATGAAACTGTTACCCCTTATCTGTCTGATACTTCTGGGCTTGCCTCTGTCACCTTTCTCCTGCCTGTAAACACTAGGAGCTGAAACTTTTCCACTTCTCAGTTGCATACTCATTCATATAAAACACATGAAAGACAACAATGACCAGTTCTTTACTGGTCCTTCTCTGTGCAGGGCAGAAGCTTCTAGAACTATGGAGATATCACACCTGACTGGAACATAAACCTGCTTGTTTATAACTTTGTCAGTAATGCTGAAAGGGCTCGGGGTCCTGTCTCACTCTCTACTTCCCTGCTCCCCATGGAATGCCCCAATCCTTAGTGGTTCACCGTATTTCCACGACCTCAGGCCCCAATACCTTGCAAATATTCTCCTTGTAGGACACAAAGTTATGGAAAGTGAGGTCAACCATGTCAGGGCCAGATACAATTGTCAGGGTCTTCAGCAGAAAGGTGCTGTAAGGGTGATCCAAGTTAAAAACTTCTCGGAGCTTCAGGGACTACAAAAGAAACAGAACAGATGGGAGCAACTGGAGAATGAGAAAAAACTACCCCAAAAAAAAATCAGACCCCAAGACACACAGTGGCCCAAATTCACAGAAAGTATCTCAAGCACTGTAAAATTGCTTAGTGCAACCTTCCTTTCCTTGGCTTTCCTTATGTTTTTTATCTTTGTTCTGGAGTCTGCATTACTGGATCCACCATGGGACAAACCACTATAACTAACACTCCTGCAAAAGTCTGAAAAAGTCAAAGCTGGAGACTGCTCTTAAAGAAATTTATTCTGAAACTTCAGGCTCGACTTGCAAACAAGTAGGGTTGGCCTGCTTGTGTGAGAGGTGTGTAACCAGTTGATTTTATCAAAAAACACCCACTAGAAAGTGTGACACCCTTATGTGTAATCTCCCTCCCCAAGAAAGATGTTTTTTGGGTCCCCTGTCACCTCAGAGTTGTGTTCTTCCCCTCCAAACTCCATTTACTTCTTCTGTCAGTTGCTAGTAGTGGTTTTTTCCATAGCAATTCCAGTACCCTACAGCAATGGCTCACCAGAGACTTATTTTGTTAAGGGTAAGGCTCATCCGATTAGTGGTACTTGGAGTGCAGAATCATATGAAAGTATTTATAGAATCCTTTAAATTATTCAGCATTTTCTGCATTCCTATGCATGGTGTCACTAAGCCAAGGTATCCAAGGTATCCTAAAGTTTTATTGATGATGCTATTTATAATGGGAAGATAAAATTTCCATCCTTAGAATAAAGTATAGCAATCCGTTATCTGAAGTGCAGGACAAATCCCTGTCCAAGCAACTAGGGAGCTGTCAGAGCACCTGCTCCTTTAAAAACAGGGCAAAATCCACTATCTGAGATTGTTAAAGCAGGTCAGACTTGGAAGTTAAACTGAAGATGGAATCTGAGCACACCTTCAGGTTTCTGTCTGCACCATGCCACACATATTTCATGAGAAACTGCAAAATTTTTTACTTCAATTTTCCTAATTTCTAAAGCATTTGAAATTTTGACAAAACTATAGCAAACAGACATCTTTAAGAAAAAACAGGACAGGCTGGACTGCAAGTCAGGATCATCTGACTGCTGTCTCTTATTTTGGAAAAGCATCTCTCCAAGGGGGTAACTCTGAAACCTGTTTAATTCCAGAGCATTTGGAGGGAGACAATGGAAGGAATGTGATTTGCCTATTTTCTACAAGGAAATTTCTAAAATGGCTCCTTCTTGCCTTGTGAGCCATTTTTCTGTGCAGAACTGAGCGCCACCAAACACCCACATCTCCTTCCCATGCTCATGGCAACTTCTTGTTACTTTCAAGTGCCAGCAGCAAAGTGTTGAGATTTAAGCTCCAAGCTTAACTTCATCCTGCAAAAGCAACAGCATTTGTTCAGCTTCAGGGCTGTACAGGAGAGGAGGCCCAAACAATGGTGAATTTGTGGTTGTGCTGAACTCATTTCCTGTATTTGTTATCTGGGGCTCCTCCCAGCCCTTCCTTCTCAGCACGCTGCTCTGTAGCAGACATTTGTCACCTGGCACTCTCCAGACCTCTCTGTCCAGGCCATGTCCCCAGCAAGCCAAGCACTTTTGCCCTTATCCAGGCAGTGATGCATGCAACAATCAAAGAATATGTGGAGAAAGGACCAGAGACTGTGTGCAGGAGGTCTGAACCTGATGCCACACTGTGGCTCTTTCACAACTTGCACGCTTTTAGTGCCTTGTGCCACAGCTTTACTCTGGGATTACTCACTGTCACCTTGCAGGTAGCCATAAAGGAAAAATAGGAATTGCTGCATGAAAAGCAGGAGACAAATATTAGCCATGCAAATGAGAAGGGAAATACTCTTAGCAAGTCCCCTTAAAAAAACCGAGACAAGCAGAAAACAACATACTAGCAGAGTGGCTGAAATATGGAGTCAGCTAGTGTTTCACACTCCACCCTCCTGATTTCCCTAAAATCCTCAGCTGCACAGAGATCCATAGTCCAGAGAGAAGCAAACTCTCATGCAAATATTAACAGCCAGAGACAGACATAGGAGAGGTATGGTCCTTACTCTTCTTAAAAGGGAGCAGAGCCGACTGACAGCAGGACCTGTTTTGTCACCCTGACAGAGCTGTATCTTGTGGCACTAGGACAACAAATCCTCTCTTTTTGAGAAGAGAGGTCTTGTTTGGATGCCAGAAGGGAAAAAGGAAGCCTCAAGATATTTCTGATGCCTTTGACTCTGGAGGTAACACCCCTGTGTTCATTAGCCTTGCTGCTCCATGCTGGAGATAATGGCTGCAGGATGGAGAGGGCCAGCCTGCCCCCGTGCCAAGCATCTCAGGGACACAGGCAGACAAAAATCCACAGTGAAGCACTCTCAGTGTTTTACCTAAAGGAACCAGAATATGCAGCAGCTCAGATTCCCAGGCACAGAATAGCCCAAGGTGTTCTGCAATCCCAGCAGGAACACTGCCAGGGACAGAGGGGAATGTGTGGCCCCCAAGCTCAATGCACAGCGGCGGAAAAAGCAGGAGGGCCCAGCATGGCAAAAGCCATCACTCACACATGCCCATTTCCTTACTTAGCTCCTGCTCCACCATTTATAAATTCTTTGCCAGACACAGGCTTGTACCTGTGCCCCTCTCTTACACACTCACAGACTGTCTCCATACGGCTCCATACGATCGCTCTCCAGTTGGAGAGCTGGTATCAGACTTAGTCCAGCTCCATCCTGGGCTCACAAGTTGCTGAATTCCAGTGCCAGAGCTCCTCATCCTCTATCCTGCAGCAGAACCACTGGCCACCTGCAGTGCTTACAGCCTGTGGCTCACAGCTGCAGCTCAGCTCTGAGGGCACTGTGATTGTCTAGCATGATTCCTGAACATTCCCACTGGCTTCAACTTTATAGTCTCAAAATATGATGAGTGAAATGCCTCGGTATAATTTTCTCCCTGTACATGTGCAGTTCAGGTTGCATCTCCGGGTTCAAGACCAACAGAATGTGGACAGAGGATGAAGCTGGTTTAGAATCATGGCAATCAGAAAGTACAACTTTTACTTCAATTAAAAAATTTGCCTGTCTCAAAGTCAATGCCTCCTGAGGCATCTAAACAAACTCCAAGATACAGCCAACAGCCCAGAAGTCTGGCCTAAAACTGCATGTATTTTGTCCTTAATTACTATTAGATGCTCTGTCAGCATCCCAGGGTCCTGGAGCCTTAAAAAAAGAAACCACAAAAAGCCCCACAAATGGAGCAGCCCTTATTGTTCCTCATTACTGAAATGAAAACACAGACCCGATTGTAAATAACAGCCTGATCTGTACTGGCACACTGCTGAACTACAATCAATAGCTTTTTAATCTTGTCTGCTTGCTGTTCAAAGACCCTGCTCATTCTTATCTTTATTATTCTCTTGAACACACACCAAAGTTCGCTCTGCCTCATCTAAAAAGGAAAAAAAAAAAATCCGCGAAGAAATGTCACGGCAGAAACGCGAAGCCGCTCTCAAAGAACCTCGCACGGGCGAGTAAGCAGGGCAGCCCTGCGTAGGAGGGGCCAGGGAGGATTCTGCTCTGTGGCGAGATGAGGGCTGGGGTAGGCAGGCGAGGGCCAGTTCCATTTGGAAGTGGCTCCTATGGCTGGCAACCCCCAGTGACGGGCACTACCTGTTCCCTAACCATCCCTAACCACGGATGGGGTCCCAGCTGTGACCTGGGCCGGCAGCGCATACAGCAGCAGGTCCCTTCTCAAGTGGTTTTCCACGTGGCTGCTTTGGTGTTGTTACTCTTCTCGAAGTGAGTAGAGGTTACAAAGAAAAACCCCAAACCACCTTCTGGGCAGGCATGGGAAAATGTTACTGAAAGCAAGGAACTCCCAACAACCACAGTGACCCACCCCCTCCCAAGGAGACTTGTCAGTGCCATGGGACTGGAAAACTCAGGGCAGGTTACATCCTTGAGCCACAGCCCAAACCTGCACATCTCCTTGGCTGTGGAAAGCAGTGGCACAGATGCTCTCCATACAGGAGCATCTGGAATTCCTTCAGTCACAATCCAGTAAGAAAACCAAAACCAAGCTTTGCCTCAGAGCAGCTGCAGATTGACTGGGGTATCACTTGCAGGGAAGGAGAATGGATATTGCTTTTATTGCTGGTGCCATCCACAGCTCTTCCTACAGCAGTGATCCTGCTCTCCCTTGCCCTAATCCTTGTCCTAAATAAGGCCTATGGCTCATTTCTTCACCTTCAGGCAGTGAAACAAGTAACTCTTTGTATCAATTCGAACCGTTCTATTCCACAACCATTCCAAGTCACTGTTTTGTAACAGGGCAGAACAGCACCCATGTTCATTCTTCCACCCCAAAAAAGATTTTTAATTTGCTTCACCACACCAGTTTTTTATATTCCAGCCTTTTGTAACAACGCCCCAGACACAGCCACCCCATGTGGAGGGTGTGGCTGTTCATGTGAAGAATTTTTCCCTGATTTCTGCATTCCTTTGTGAAGTTCTGTTCTCAGGACAGCCAAATGAACATGACCCTGTGGGCTTTAAGCCAGAGGCATCAAGGATAAAGCTATGAGTAAGAATTTTCCAGACCCAGATGGCACATCTTAGTTCAACACCCTTTCAGTGCCCACACAAGACCTCCCAGGATCCATGAGGAAAAGGTGGAAGCAGTGTAGCACATATTACTACATGTTACCATAGAATTCCAGAAAACTCCCTGAAATAAAAAGGGGACTTATTTCAAATGAGTCTCAGTAAAATGTAGAATTCAAAAAGCACTTGGGATTTCCACAGCGAAGGTTGTCATCAAGTCCATCACTTCTGCCCACTGAGAATACTTAATAAATCAGTCAGTGCTTGACCTTCACTTTGTTGTCCTCAAAAATGAGCTGCAGCCAATTCCCAGGTCTCTAAAATCCCATCCTCGGCCTATTACAACAGCTATAACAGAGCAGCTCGATCCAGGTGCCTAGGGAAAAGTGCTGGAACAGGGCAAATGCCCTGGCACTTCCCTGACACATTCCTGCAGCTCCCAGCAATCAAGGATTCAGCAGCTTCCTAACCCAGAGGCATTATCTCACATTTAATAACTCTCTAAGGGCATTTCCTTCTTGTACTGATGTTTTACACTCACATTTCTGTAACTGTGCAGGAAGCATCACCCATGGCATGGTGATGTGAGGCGAGACAGCAACAGCAGCACCTCCTGCTTGTGCCACTCCTATCTCTGGAAAACTCCACCTTATATGGAGATCCTGGACTGAAAGAAACTCTGAGCAACTGCTTCATGCTCCCCTTTTCCATTCAGCTCCTGATGTTACAGCACTCCACATCCCATTCACCTTACTCCTCCTGCCAGAATACAGTCCCTCCTACTCAGATGCTCTGCCCCCAGCAGCCACTTCATTCCTTTGTTAATCCTGCTGCTCTTCCATACCTTTTCCAGCTCTCACCTAATTTGAGAATACACTAGAATTGCACATAAATATGGATCCATTTGAGGTGTACATAATAACATGACTTCCTAATCGTTTCCTTAATAATTCCTAGCATACAATTTGCTTTTAGGGGGCAAATACTGCTCAACTCTAATATTTTACCATACACCCATGATGTTTTCTGAGTAGCAACAGTCAACTCAGGGCCTGTTATTACAGAAGGATGAGGGATTTTTTTCTGCGTGCGCTGCCTGATTTTTATCTGTATGATTTTTATCTGTATAGAATGTATCACTCATTAGATCATGCAATCAGTTATTCAAGGTCTTCCTATAAACCAGCTTTACTTTATTACCCCAAATAACTCTGCACCATTGGCAAATTGTTTTCTCCTAGTACTCTCCAATTAGTCTTCCTTAACTAATTCCTAAAACCTAGGACATGTTTCTCCTGCCTCCTGTTACCACCAGAACATTCAGCCATGGCCTCAGTACTTTTGCCAGCAATTTATCATTCACATCAAAGATCTATTCATTTTGCCAACAGGTTATTCCTCAAATTTCAACACCCTAGAAAAAAGTATCTCATATCTTCTCCAAGTCAGCCTCTTCCTTAGTGTGTCCCATCTGGAAGGCAGCACCAACTCGAATATTTGGGCAGCCCCAAATATTTTATTCTCTCAAATGAAAATCCAACCTCTGACAGCACTTTTAAAGCACAATTCCCACAAAACAAGTCGCTGACAAAGTTTTAGGCTCATTGAAAACTGAAGTATACTCCATTCTAGTGAATTTCTAAGGAGAAAGGCAGTTTCTCTAAATGAAATATGATTTTTAAGAAGATGGGCACTGTTCTTGAGAGATCCTGTGCCTTTCGCACCCATCTTATTATGGTATTTTAAGAAATATTGGTCTTGGGGAGCTCTGAATAGACATTTTCAAAGCAGATTGAGAAAACAGCCACACAACTTATGCAAAAGGTTTCCTGAGGCTCAGGAGATATTGCAAAACCTCTCTTTTGCCTTAGAGAGTCACCTATGTCACCACATGACCCATCAGCTTTACATCTTTGGTCCCTTTTCCACCTTTGAGCTTTACTGCAGTTTTCTGCTTGCCTTTTCCATACATAGAAAATTAAAAACAACAAAAACAAAGTCCTAACAAGGGCTGCAAGAAGCTTCAATTATAACTGAAATCAAGAACAAAGCCCTGATCACATGCAAATGCAAAAATATATGGGGGGAGGGGGAAACAACACTAATTTTTTCAAAAATACATTTTCATATCTTTAAAGGGAAAAACCCCAGCATACATTGTTGGAACGGCATTGTAACTCCAGGTTTGTGGGTACCCTGTGCATCCTTACACAAAAGCAGCTCTGGTGACTCAGTGCAGGAGCATCAGAGTCTCCAGCAAGACTTACCAGTGCAGCAGGGCACTTGGAAGGGCAATTGGTTTTCCTGTCTTTCTGATATATCCCTTCCAATGAGCCTATCTACCATCGTCTGGAAGCACTGCTTTTGGGTGCACAGAAAGCCTCTGAGAGGTTAGGGACAATAGTCAAGATGGCTTTTATGTATTTACATAGCTGTGATGTAAGGAGATGAGTTCCTCTCTACCTTCCTCCTATATAAATCCAGGACAAACTGCCTGAGCCCACCAAAACCACAGACAGCCCTGCCTTTCCATTGAAACACTGCACAGAAAGAAGCTCTGGACTCACCTTGGGCATTTTGGCAAATCTCCCTGCTCGGGTGTCACGGATGCTGGTGATATCCAGAATTTCCCTTTCCTACAACAGAACAAGGACAAGGAAAATGAGGAAAGACAAAGGAGGAAGGAAAGCACTCCATGACAGAGGCCCCAGAAGCTGTAAATCAGGTTTGGCTTAGTGTCTTTCCCTGTGGAAGAGCTCTCCCAGCAGGAGCAAGGCAGGGAGGGAAGCCATTCCCAAAGAGGACACTGCACAGCCTTCCCCAGGCAGCCCATCCACATCCTCACTACTGGCCTGCTGTCTTGTTTGTTCTTTTAATATCCATTTAATCCATTAATATCCAGAGGAATTTCCTTCCTCTGTTACTAATTTTTGTTCTCACCGTGGGTCTGGAGAACAAATTAAACTTGTTGCAGCGGATAATATTTTCCAAGATCACAGTACAGGACAAAGTGGATGCCATGTCTTCTGGCTGTATCCCCACTTTATTGTTAAGTAGGAAGTAATTTCACTCCTAATCCCAGTCCCTCCTGAGTCTGTAGTGCAAAAGCAGTTCAGTTTACTTTAGCTGCTAATCAACAGCATTTTCCAGGAATGCCAGACCCCTTCCAGTCTGGGTTTCCCTGTGGTAGCTATGCTTCCTTTCCCCAGTATCCCAATGAAGTATCTCCCTTTCCATGGTGATACCAGCTCCCCTTGCCTCATTTTGTGCCCCCACTTCTTCCTGCTGGAACCCTTAGAGCAGAAATTCTACTGCCTGAGTGGACCTTGAAAGCAGAACAGGAGTGACAGAGACACCAAGGGGTGTGACAGTCCCCAGCATTGTGACACTGCTCTCCAGGAATGTGGCTGTGGCAGTACCCGGTCCCAGCTGGCACCAGGCACAATCTCTGGAGAGACAGAGCTCACCCAAATCCACCAGGTCCCTGGCCAGGGCCTGTGCAAGACTGACTGCCATGGCATGTAGGTCAGGCAGAGGAAGTAGAGCTGAACCACAGCCTGCTCTGGAAAGCAGAAGTAAGCCCAGCCTTCCACATTCCTCTCCATCACTTGATGCTACTCATCAGTGAGGAACTGAATTCTCTTTCCTTCATGTGCTGCTTCTTGCTCTCCTCCTGCAGCTGGCATTTTGTGCCTTGCTCCAACAGCCCACAAACATCATCCTGAGCACAACTTGCTCTCCACACTCCATGTAGGCCCTACATCACTATGGTCACCACCTTCTTATTAAAATATCTAAAACCCCAAAGAGTCAGTTAATGGCCCCACTGTATAGTTTAGGAGAATTCTGTATCTTGCTGGGTGACAGGGATATCAGCACAACTCTTCTCCATGAAGTCCTTTGAAGGACACATAATTAGCTTTGCAGGAGTCAAAAAAGGTGAAAGCATGAAAGGCACAGAAAGGTCACACTCACACCTTCAGCTCTTGCACTTCCTTGGTGCTCTAAGACCAACCTGCCACTGATCAGCTCCCACTCTTTAGTGGGATGTCCCTGCTAAGAGGAATAAGTTTGGCAGTCTGCTCCAAAGTGCAGGACTCATGGCAGTGTTGTCATCTCACAGAAAACTGACCTGGCTGGTTGGAGCCTGAGCTGCGCAGTCTCAGCACTTACCGTGCTCTGATAGGTCCAGTATACATAAAAACCCTGGGGATCCACTCGGAGAATCACAGGAGAAGCATTTGATGTTTCCTGAAAAAAAAAAAGAAAGAATGTTGGCACCTTGGATGACTTGGAGAAAACATCCTGGGACACAAGGTTCCCAGTTCAAATACAAACCCAAGCAGGTGAACACCCTGTAGGATTTATGAAAACGAACCCAAGGATTTTAGGACACCTCCACAGTGACACCTGTGAGGCCCTGGAAGCTGAATCCTGAGTCCCACCTAACCTGTGTATTTAACAAGAATAGCTCTCTTGGAGCTTTCTACACAAAGAACTGAGAGAACAAAGCATCCAGAGATTAAATTAATTACTTCATTTGAAAAGTCTTCTTTGACCTACTTCATTCTATAAGCTCAGGAGTAGCCCAGGCCAGCACAGAAAGCATTCATCCATGGTATCTCCCATCCAGATGTTCATGCAGATTATCTGATCTCCTAGTCAGGAAGGCTTCAAGGAGAGGATGCATCAATTCAGCATCATGATGCTACTTTAGACAGGGATTCTGAAACTCCACAGACTGTCCATCTGACCATCAAAAGCATAGTTATGCAGACAACCACACTAGAGGTTGCAATCAGATGAAATTATTTGGGGCTGATCCTGAACCCCACACAACCACTTTCAGGAAGCTGAAACACATCACTGCTAATATGAAACCAGTAATGAAATCTAGAAGTCATACTTGTCTCTTGGCCTCAGATTCTTCATTACTCAACTCACACTTCACCCTAGAGTGCATCTGTATTTTCAGGGACCTCTGTTTCCATACGCAATATTTAGAGTAAACTGCTCATTGCACAGTACATTGTATGTGGTCCTTTTACTGCCTCCTGTCTTCCTCCTGCTGTGACAGGGTCAGCACTGGCCTGCCCAGCACCATGTCCATGTTCCCAGAGCTCTTGGCTGGCTCCCTGCACAAGTGGCCACAGAGAGCAGAACAGGCCACACAGTACCACCACAGAGTATTGTGCCATGTTCTAGATTATCCTTATCTCCCACAAAGCAGCTTTCTGGAGGGCAAGCTGAGGCTGCGAGGAAGCTGCTGCCAGCCAGACTCCTGGGCAGGGCCAGGCCCAACTGGGGGTGCAGACAGCTTCTCCAATGGGGCAGACCCTGGCAGCAAAGGAAATGAACAGTCCTACCGAAGATGGTCTGGCAGCCAAACTGGCTGCTTCTCACTCTGTGGGGCAAAAAGCAAACATTGTCTGCTAAAATCCTGTAATCCATAATCTTTCAGAGATAGGAATGGTTGTGGCTCTACTACGAGGACTCAGAGGCAGCACAGAGCCAAACCCATACCCATCCCTTGTGCCCTACCTGGGGTTCTGACAGGCTTCCCAGCTGGCTCTTTAACTCAGCTACCATCCATGTAGTAGGACTTTGGCGTGCTTAGGAGGCCCAGCTTGCTGGATGCTGGACAAAGCACTGCAGAACTGCTCCTTACCCCAAGGTCCTGCAACTAACTCCGTAGGATGGGTCAGAACAGTCTTGCCTGTCAGGGATCCACTGCTCTCTCCTCTAGACAGTGCCTCACCAAAGCTAGACAAGGTGAGAGCTCTGTAGAAAAAGCATGGGTTTGCTTTTGTGGCCAGAAGGCCCTTCCTAGTTCAGCCCCAAGCTGAACAGTGATGTAAGAGGCCAATCTGATCTTCCTTAAACTCCTTTGCCTCCCTTATCCTGGGAAGGAGTTCAAAACTGTTAACAACAGTACAGTCAGGTCAACTGAAAGAGATACAAAAACAACAATACTCATGAATTCTAAAGCACATCTGTCCTGCAATCCGGAGCTCTCACCATCATCCTCTGCAGCCTGTTCTAATAATGGATTAAGAAAGCCCAGTGTGATGGAGCAATGTGACCAGAACAGCATACTCATGGAGAAGCATCTTTCTTTATTGGTGGAGATCAAGCCTGTAAACTACTTAGTTGAGGCAACCTCTTAGAAATGTTTACAAATATAAAAACCTTAAGGAAAGATCCTGCAGGAATTCAGCTCACTAATCAACAGCTACAGCAGGAAATAAACACTTGGTGGGTCTTGGAAGCCCAACTTGACTCACCTTGGGTTTCAGGGGAACTTATCCCAGGAATACCCAGTGAAGTACTTAACAGCCTCCAGTTCTTGGGAGAGAGGTCCCCAAGGACTGAGCACAAAGTCATCAACAAGTTTGGCTACTGTTATTCTGAGAAAGCAGATTTCAAATTCTAGGAAGCTCCAAGTACACTCTGCAGGCAGTTGGCCTATAGAGAAGAGGAAGGTTGTGCTGTTCACTGCACTCCGGTGTCATCCTCCTGTTTATGCACTGCTAACAGAGCAGCTGGCAGCCATATCCCAACTCATATTCCTCACATCCATCCTTCCTGCCAGCTGCACAGTACACTGCTGTCATTCTCAGTGCTGCTGGACCACCCTGCTGATGCTGCACACAGGTGATGCGCTCCCCCACACACTCCTTTGGGCCTTAACGCTCTATTCCAGCTTCACACGGTGCTAATCCCTCCTGCACTGCTGCTGCAAGCTCCTCCTGATCTTCTCATTTGCAACACCACATGAACGCCTTCCCCAGATCCCTGTGAATAACCATAACCTGGGCTCTACCCCTTTCATGCTCAACAGCAGACAGTCCATCTTCAGAGAGCACAGACAGGCAGCTGCTCTCTTCCTGCTCTGGTTTGTGGGTGCAGGGGTAAGCACTCCTTTGCCTCCTTAGAAAGTGAGGAGGGGAACCCTGTCATTCCAATGAACTGCTGCTGCTCCAACTTTCTTCCCCTCACACACAAAGGCAGTGACTGCAAAGCAGCTGTTTTGAAGGTAAAGAGGACAATGAGCTGGAGAGAGAAGCAGCTTGCTGCAGCATCCCAAGGCTTCAGCCCCGTTAAAGCACAGGCCCTTTGCTGCTCAGTCACTCCCAGACCCAGGGGCCAGGCAGGCGTGGGAGGCCATGGTTCACCACCAATCCCCTCCGGCAACAGGGCCATAAGAGGAAGCAACTTGGAGCCTGATTTCATCTCTATCTGCAAAGTGCAGTGAGTGCTCTTTACTCTGGGGTAGATCCTTCCCCTCGTGCTCCTCCAGAAAGTCCAAATGTGGCATTTGTATCTCACCCCACAGAGACTCGCGGCAGTGACCATCTTCCCAAAGGCTAGACCTCATGTCCTACACCAGGGGCTGTACACACAGACCCAGTTCACACTTACTCTATTTGTTTCCATCCTCCACTACAAGAGGTGTAGAAATCACATCCCCAACCCGTTACACACATCCCTTTAATTTTATCCTCAGCTTTCCTGTTCTTCCCATTTCCCTCTCCCTGTCCAGAGATCTCAGCTGTCAGGTGGGATACCACACTGAACACAGGCTCCCAGCCTCCCCACAAACTGTGACCCAACCAGTGTCTCCCTGCCACTGCAGGCACAGCCTAGGGAAGGAATACCCCAGTACTCACATCATCCCATTTGATGAAGCGGTCACCCTTGCACAGGTACTCCTTCACCTCTGTGGGCTGCAGAACAGGGTTTAGCACAGACATGGTCCTGCAGATGTGCTCCTCAGCCACCAGAAGCAAGAGCAGCTGCACAGTTCACTCCTCCTTAGCCCCCTCTCCTCTATCTCTGCCTCTCACGTGGCAGGGCGTTTTGCCATGGCCACTGTTGGCATCGGAGAGCAAACAACCTCTTATATCCCAGCCCAATTTAGGAGGGGCAGAGACAGGCAGGCGAAGAGCGATGAATCTGCATTGTAAATCAGCTGCTCTCCAGGCAAGCAGAGCCTCACCCAAGGTCACCCAGAGGAAGGCTGGCAATGGCTGGGGTGCTCGTGGGCACAAACACCCACCGTCCCTCTGGGAGGGATCCACTCCTTGGAGCTGTGCTGGTGAGGCACCCGGCACTCGGTGAACTTCCGCAACTCAACTTCCTTAAATGCTCTTTTGACGAAGTACAGGCATTGCCAGAAATGCTCCAACTGCTTCAGCAGCTGTGGTTACAGAGCAGCTCAGCTCTGGCTACAAGCAGACTGCCCCCTTCATGCAACAGGCCAGATGTCCCAGGAAACAAACTCATTCCTTGCTCTGGACAGATTCCATTTCTGGGGTCACTCACTGCACTCTCCAGTCTTAAAAAGTTTTCCTTTCTCTTATGGGCTCTTCTGAATGTCATCCTCAATGTGAGACAGATCAGCAGGGCAGCTGGAAATTCCCCAGATGAAATAAAACATTCCCAGAGTCCCAAGGAACTGTGCTATTCCACTAAGTCACTTGGTTTTGCAGCAGATACATGAGACTCAGAACAGGAGAGGTGGGCAAGGTGGGGATTTATAGTAACAAAGCAGCAGGGAAGTGACAAAAGCAGAACAGCTTAAAGGTAAACAGGGCCAAAATAAGTCTCTGCTCCTGATCTTGGAATGAAGGAACTGGAATGCTGCATGTGGGCTGCAAAGGAGGAAAGGAGCTCCACTGGCTGACCTGGAGAGTGGCATATGAAAAGGCCTGACATGGGCAAGATCCATTTTAGTCAGAGGCAGAGCCTCACAACTAATTACAAGTGGAAATAACTGTGCTATGATTACTGTGGATTCCCAGGCACATGGTGGGATGTCATCCTCATAGCCTATCAAAGCCAAGGTTGCCACTGTTCAAGAGGGACAAGCTGCTGGCAAAAGTAGCACAGACTCTCTAAAAAGGTGGGGAACAAACCCCCCACAACTGCACAATGGGAACCAACTGCATGTTTTGTTCCTTTCTCTCCAGCCCTGATGTGATAAGTTTGGCACTTTGGAGCAGCCTGGACTTCTGAGGTTTGGTCACTGAAGGATCCTGAAGGTATTCTCAGGTGTTAGGGGCATGAGGCAAGGCAGGAGAGATTAAGTGGAATTGCAGCAAGTGTGTAAACTTAAAAATAAATAAAGGCAGAAATCAGAGCTCCCTGCTACAGGAAAAGAGAACCCTGAGCAAACCCAACATCCTTTGTCTTTCAAGGGGCTTACCTGCCCCAAAAAACCTGGGAACAAGAGAGCTTCTACATTTTTAGCTACCATGGCATTTTCTGTATTTATCAATCTTGCACTTACAGGATTGGCTATCCAAAGAAGGCTGTTAGATCTCTTTCCTTAGGGTCACTGGGATATTCCAGGCCCAGTCAAGCCAGTGTCACCAGGATCCCACACTCAGGGAAAGTGGTTATTCCCAAGCAGAGAAGCAGAAGATGACAAAGGGTGTAGTGAGGAGTCAAAGTTCTCTACACTAATCTCTTCTGCAAGGCCAGAGCAGCTTCAGGGCTGCTTCCCTTTAAGTTAGGGAGCAGCAATGAAGAGAATAGAGAGCATCAATCTTGCTCAGAGGAGCTGCAGTCCTCCCAGCCTCTGGAACACTGACAGAACTGCAGGAAGGCTCTGGAGGGCACAGCTGCAAAGCAGTGAGAGGTGGGATGAGCTTTGCTACCCAGTACTGGCAAGGGCAGGTGAGATCAGTCATAGCTACTTGATCCCATGGCTTGACTGGTATTATCAGTTATCACAGCTTTGTGAATCAAGTGTGCTTCCTGCCAGAGCCTTCTTGCTAGGGCCTCACTGAGAGGCTGCTTCTTCTGTCCTTCTTTCACAGCCTTCAGTAGCTTTCTCTGCCTCATCAACAAAGGAAGCAAGAATCCTGCCACAGCTTAATTTGCAAGTCGCTCAAGGTCAGCTTCCTCTAAGGAATAAAACTTTAATTCAATAACTAATGAAATCATAATTTTGACCCAACCAAACACAAGCAGCATGAAGAGCAGTACCCAAGCTGGTGGCTGCCCTGCAAGGCCATGTGACACCCAACAGCAAGAGCCAAACCCCTACTTGCACAAAGGTTGTCACAAAAGCTGCAGCTCCCTTTCTCTTGCCCAACCCAGCCTCCTTATCTTCCACTTCACACTCCTTGCTCTGTGGGAGCCCCCGTCCCCTGCACGAAGAGATGGCTGATGGAGCTGCGATAGGATAGGGCAGCAGTCCTGCCCTCTGCAGAGAGCTCCAACATCAGAGCAAGCAGGAACAGCAGCACTCAAACAGTATTTGTTTATTCCAACCATCCCTTATTTTCTCTCTCCTGTAAGGCACATCACCCAGTGCACACTCATCCCACATCCCTCTGTCTCCTTGCTTTCCTCCCATGCCTTCACTGCCAGGCAATCCACCACTTGCTACAACAGTTTTGATAAGTAAACGTTTCCATTTTTTTGTTTAATATTCTTCCTTCTCTCCCTGTGCTACCTATCCAGCAGCCTATATCTCCCCCAAGGTGCATGCATCATCAAGGCAGGCAGCATCACCCTTCAGACAAGGTTTAGGAGGCAAGGTTTGCATACACTGATTTCAGCCACACTGTTAAAGTTCCCTTACAGGATGGCTCCTGACTCCCAGCAAATTACTCTGTAACCTCCACCCCAGCTTACTCCTGGCACACAGAAAATCTGTAAGAAGTCTCTCCCAGCATTGTCGCAGGATAATTATCTTTGCCGTGTATAATGCTGTCCTCTAGTGAAGAGCTGTGACACTGCATACCAGCAATGAACTCCCAGCTCTGCAAATGCCAGCCCATCCCACTGCTCCTGTGGCTGCTCTGCCCTCAGAGTGCTGGCAATCCAGAAGGGATTAATTATGCCATTAAAACCACAAAGCCAATATTTTTCACCACCCTGGAGAGCAGAACTTCTGAGTGTGTGTACAGGGGCATATTTTGTGTCCCACTTCAAGCTGAAACCACAAGGCCAAGGGCTCCTGACAGCTCTCAGCATGACTCTTCAGCTTGATCTGCAAAAGTCAGAGGGCAGCGGACTACAGCACAGAGAAGTGGCCACAGATGCCACAAAACCATAAAAGGAGTGAGGTCTTGTGCAAAAAAAAATCCCAAACCCCAAGAAACTATCTGTTCAACCACCAAGACATGGTTAGGCCTATAATTAACTGCTCACTGGGCAAAGTGTGTTGTCTTTACAGCGCTGACAGCTTTTAGCATACTTCCAACTAGCACAGTGAGCATTGCAAGCTGCATCACACCATATTTAAACATCCCATACATTCCCACAGTGCCAGGTCACTGCTGCCCAGGGCTGGCTGAACCATGCCATTCCTGACCCCTGGGAAAAGAACAAGACTTTCCAAGACAGGTCATTAAGAGGAAAGAAAGAGCATGAGGAGCAGCAGCACACAAATGACATGCCCATCTCATGGTACACTTCAGTAGTAGAGTTACAAGAACAGGAAAGCAACTTGTACCCCACCTAGGGCTGGATGCAGCCAGTTCCCCCCTGTATTCACCTCCAGTACAAAACACTGCACAGGAAATCAGGATACTGGGGGAGGAAGCCCCATTCTGCTCTAAAACTCATCAACATTTTTTTCCCACTCCACCAGCTCAACTTACTCCATTTGCCTATTCAGTTCACAAAATTGAACAGGTGTCAGTCATGGTCTTCCCTCCCCTTCCACAAACTTCAGTTCTCCACATGCTAGCCCAAAGCTCTCATTTCTGTAATATCCAGCCTCAACCTGCAGCATGCTCCTCCTCTCTGCAAATGCCTTTCCACAGCTCAGAGAGATGTCCCAGACATCCCATCCAGTATTCTGCTAATCTCAGGGTCTGCATGGAAAGAATCTATCTCAGGCCAGCAATCTTCCCTTAATTAAGTCTTCCCTATCCTGCAGCACTGGGATGCTATTCACTGACTGTGCTCATGGGAAATCAATAACACAGATTAATTTAGCTACATTATTCGGGGGCCTTTGGAGAGCAAACAATCATCCCACTGCAACAGGTAGCAGCAGAATTCAAGCTTTCCACTGGATCCTCAGATGCGAGAAGTCAAAATTAAAGGAGCTTGTAAAGAACAGGAGCCTGCAGAGCAGTTTTTGGAGTGGTGGGAGGAAGACTGTTCAGGGGCTCTGCAGCTCTCCTTCCTCTGCAGGAGTCCCTGAGTCACATACCCTCCGTCTCCTGCAAGTGATCTGTTTTGTGCTCTTTAGGAAGAATCCTAGATAATGATAACTTGCAAGCTGTGTCTAGCATCACACATAGCCACTGACTTGACAAGACCCCAGAACTCCAGTTTTGCACCACAGGAGTCCACTCGGAGCACAGCTTGGTGTTTTTGCAAAAACTCCAAGGACAAAGCAAATACCATTACTTCAGCTCCTTTGGGGCGGTTGTTAGCAAGGAGTTCCTTTTAGGAAAGAAGGCACAGACCTGCTCACAGCTGCCTGGAGAAAAGCTCACACCCAGTTATTTGTCCACAATAAAATGAAAAGCTTTCACCTGACTTTGACAAAAGCCAAGACTTCACGTTTACTGAACACAAGCCTCATGTTACTCAAAGCCCTGAGAGCAGAGAGTTGGCAGGGAGAAGAGAGCCTTAAGAACACCTAATTTCTTGAATAATACCATGGAATTGTGTGTTTTAGGAAGGGCAAGTTTCCACTGCAGCATAAATGAGTCACAAATAAATGCAACAGGGAGGTGAAGCTGCTGGGCTGAAAGCAGAACATCACAAGCCCACCACACTCAATACATTTGCTGGAAATGTATTTCCAACATTTCCAGTTGTTGGAAATTTCCAACAATTCCCCTGTACATTTGGCATTACCTTGTTGCTAGGCAGGGAAAGGTGAATACATGCTTTGACAATGAACAGATACATCTATCATATTGCTAACAGTATTGGTTGGGATGAGTAGATACATATAACATTTGGTTGGAAGGTTCATGGAGAGGTCAGCTTTGGCTCAGGGTCTGTTGTTCAGGCCTCAGTACTTCAACCTGACAAGCACCAGGCAAAAACTGTCAAGACCTCACTGAGCCCCAGAGGCATTTCCTGTACACATCAGTCCTCTGCCTCTTAACTGGAATTAAGCAAGAGCATAGGGAAGGGACTTGTGAGAGATTGTAACTCATCATCATTTCACCTGCTGGTGAAGGAGAAGGAGCTGGAGCAAACCCATCATTAAGGGAAAATACATTGAAAAATTACTAGAAAATCCATTTTGTAGGAGTTGCTATAAATTCATGCGTACAATTAAACTTAAACATATACAGCTCAAGCAATTTGTGTATATAACCTTTATAGCCTAACACCACAGAAGAGGCAATTCTATAACCCAGGAAAGCTTTGCCAGCTGGGAACCATCAGCTAATTCTGTTTAGGTGTGAGACATTTGACTTTAAGGAGAGCACAGGTGTAACCAATACAATCAAGTGTAACCAATCAACGCAAGAGAGGCCCAGGGCACAGAGAAGTCCCAAAACCGGCTAAGAAATATTTCCTAGACAGGCAGCAGGATTCAATGAACATTGAATACTCCAAGAGGCCACAGCATGTAGTTCAAAATTATTTGGGATGGAATGGACCTTGAAAAACCATTTACTCCACCCTCCCAGCCCAAACAGTCAGGTTTTGTTCCCAAAACTCTTTTGCCACAATCAAGAACAATCAGCCACACACTCCATTCTTGAGGGGCTTCACAGCTTCTTTTGCTGCTGGTCTCTGGGAGCTCCCTGCCCTGCCTGCTCAGTGCACACAAACCACCATGGCAATGCCTCGCCTCCACATGCTGACAGCAAACCTGGAGCTTATGTCAACAATCCTCCCTTTCCAATAATTACAATTATTTTGCAGCTACTCCATTTATTCCATAGCATATCTTTTTGGGGAAGCCTCCTTGGGTTATAGGCAGCTCTCCAGCTGCTGTAGCCTCTTCCAGAACTATAAATCCTGGTTTACAAGAGATTTCTGCTGCAACCACTACACATGACTGACCTCAGATTGACAGGGGGTAAAAAACGATTGCAGAAGGTGCAACTACATCATCCCCAAAAGTAGTTTTCTTGCACCATAAAAAAAACAAGGTTAATTTACATCCCAAATCAGCATTTTAGTTGTCTTTTGAACAAGACAATAGAACAATTTTATAGGGAACAAACACCTGTTGAGTAAGGTGAAGCCATAGCTTAAGAGCAGGTTTAGATTTTATCAATAACGGGTTTGAGAAGAGCTCAATTGGGACAAAACTAAGGCAGCCTTTCCCTCTAAAAATTGCCTCTTGGCTCAGGCACCCTTGCCGCCTCACAGAGGTGCAGGCAGCACATACCTGCATCAGGGAGGCACCAAGAATAATTCGGTCGGGAAGTCAAGGTAGAGAGGAGAACCCTGACCTCCTCCAGAGCTGGGCATGTTCCAGGAGGTCGTGCCAGAAGCCTTCTGGCGACTCGGCGGGCGCTGCCCATGCCCCTGAGGCACCGCACACCTGCCCTCCTCACGGCGGGGCAGGAAGTCCCACCGGAGGGCTCCTTTTAAAGGTGGCCCAGGCTCTTCCCCTGCCCTCCCTCCTCTCCTCCTCCCTTCCTCGCCCGCCCCCTCTCCTCCCCTGCCCTCCTGTTGTTCCCACCCCTCAGGGCGGGCTTGCCCCCTACGCTCCGCCCCTCGCCCCCGGCGGGGCAGCGCGGGCAGCGGCACCGGCGGCAGCGCGGGCGGAACCGGCATGTCCTGAGCGGCGGCGGCGGCCGATCCGGGCCGGAGCCAGCACGGAGGGCTCAGTGGAGCAGCGGGCCAAGGGCCGGGCCTCCATGAAGGAGAAGGAGG
>VWYI01040457.1:108518-171134 GCA_013399455.1 Anthoscopus minutus
CCCCCCGCGGCTGGGAGCGGGCCGGGCGCCGGCAGCCCCTGAGCCGGGCGGGCCGCGGGAGGCCGCGCGCCGCCGGGGATGCGGCCGCGGAGCTCTGCCGAGGATGGAGACCGGTGGCTCGCCCGTCCCTGCGGCACCGTGCAGCGCCCGTGGAGACTGACCGGAGACCGACCTGGAGACTGACTCGGCCCCGTTTGGACTCGGTGGAACTGCGGTATCTTCTTTCCCCCCGGTTTTTCCTCAAAAGGGAATTTTGTGGCTTCGTTTTCTTCCTCACCAGGGCTAGCTTCTCCCTTTGAACCCGCACTGAATTCCTGCGCTGTTTTTGCCAGTCTGTTACCTATACAAGGATATCGATGTCCAAAATTCCTCGCTATTTACAGGATCAGCTGGGAACAATACGAATTTAGAGGCTGTATAATCCGTTGTTGAAGTAAAAACAGTTTTGTTTAACGATGAGCATAAATTTATTTAAAATATGTGGAAGGTAAATTGACTTGTTTACTATATTAAAATATTTTCCCAATATGAAAGTCTCTGTAACAAAGTATGTTCTCTTCGGTTGTGGGAGGAGGAATGCTGAACTGGAAGGGGTCTGAGAAGCAAAAACTTGGCCACTGCAATGGGCAGCTGCGGTATAAGATGTTGATTCATTTGTCATTGGTCTCCGTAGGTGAGACTGGAGAGACCTCTATACGTGGCTAATTGTAGAAATGAAGCAGTGCTGCTGGAAAGGTTTGATCTATGCTGGCAGAGCAGGTGGAGCTGTGGTGGTGGGTGCTGGTGGGCTCTGAGCTGCAGCGTGGTTCTACCTCGTGTTGCTGCCTGTGAGGGATGACAGCGGTTATGGATCATCCCTGCACCTCTGGGGCATTGCGGAACCAGGGCAGATGTGGGCCAGGCAGCTCCTGGTGTGTCCTGGGAAGGCTCTACTCCCAGCTCCTTGGTTTCCTGCCCTGTGGTCCTCAGAAATCTTCTATTCCTCGATAAGCAGAATAAAAAAATGGCCTTTAGTGACTCTGGGATGTGGGATATAAACTCATAAACCATAAAAGCCATGTTGTTCTAAGCTGCTGCTTTCCACATGGATGGATTCAGTTGAATCTGTGAGGCTGCCAGCTTCTGCTGTATCCCTATGAAAGAATCACAGCAGCTCAGATTCCTTCTGCTGAGGGATGCAAATGTGCTGTAACATGGTGTACGTAGTTCAGTTGTGCAGATCACAAAGGAACCATAAAATATGGCACTTGGCTGCTTGAAAAGAGCTGTTTCATATCAAAATCGGAGTTTGGGACTGTGGTTATTTTTTAAGGCTGCATCATCAGCTCAGCATTGCCTTTACAGCGTCTGTGAAAGCTAGAACCAGGACCAGAGGGCTTGCAGGGAGAAAAGAGGTGAAAGGAAAGTGGTTTGTGATCTTCTTTTCACCCTCCTTTCCAGTTTTCTGCAGCATGCAGGGAAGGCAAGGCTTTGTGTTGTTGGAACAAAATGCTGGTAAGAAGGATGAAACGATCCCACTTAGTCACTTTAGCCAAAATCATGGGATCACTGCCACCCTCCTGCGGGGCAGGTGGAAGAGCTGGAAGCACTGTATCAGCAGACAGGTGCCCTGCAGCTGTCACCTCCCGAGCTGCTTCTCTGCTCTCCCTGTTCATCCCTGGAGAGGAAGGCTGAGTGTCCTGGAGCAGCACTGGCTCCAGGCCCCACGGGGGTCTGTTCTGTGAGTGGGGGATTGTGTTCCTTTGGTTGTTCTGCCTGCATCGTGTTGATCCCTCTCCGTGGGGCTGCTCATGCCCACGGCAGTTCCAGGTCCTGGTGGCAGCAGTGCCATTTGCTGGCCTTGAGATACACCTCTGGTTGTAGGGGAAAGTTCCTGCAGCTCCCAAAGGGAGGAATGAGCGACAGAGAAACCAGGCTCATTGTGGTGCCATTTGAGATTAGTCTGCTCCATGGCTTGGGTGCTAAATGCAGAACCACTTGGGAAGTGTCTCTGAGAAGGAGCTTGTGTTTAACTTGTAAAACCTTTGGTGATAAATAAAGCTGTGTGCAATGACATGGATGCAGGGATTTTTCTGCTGCTAGCCTGGAGCTGGTGACTCTAGCGGCTCTGAACAGTGCATCCAGTGTGTGCTGAGTGCCCAGGGCCTCCTGGCATCCTTCACTTTAACTACAATTGCTCTCAGAAGACTAATAGAGCCTGGCTGCGTGGTGCAGAGGGGAGAGGAAGTGAATGGAATTAAATGGGCTGCGTGGCCTTCTTCCAATCTTGCAACTGCTGAGAGACACCTTGTACTCAGGAGCAGGAACAACCTAAAGCTCTTTACCTGGTCTGTGGTTTTGATAGCAGAGGATCTCGGGGACAGACAGTGCTCAGATCTGCTGGATCAAAGGTAACAGGCCCTTCACTGATGGCTGCCTCCCCTTCTGGTGCTAAAAATAGTTGATGAGCCAGTACGAGGATGGTTGTGGCTGTCTGCATTCCTGTAGGAAAGTGCAGGCTTGGTGAGTTCCCAGACTGTGTTTTTGCATCTTCTCCTCTGCTGACAAACAGATTTCAGTGAAATGCTGCTATTTCTGTACCTATTACAACTGGCTTTGGAGCATCCTGGAGCTTCACTCCGGTTGTACTGAGTGTGCAAGGGAGGGGAAGCTGCCTGAGCAAGATGCAGAAGTGTTGTGGGCTGCCAGCCTAATTGCCAGGGAGCTTTGGTAATTTCAGCAGCCTGGTTTTCCAAATCTTCTGGAACCATATTCTTCAGCTACAATCTTTTCCCCATCCTTTTCCTAGCCAGGAATCATAGCCCTCTGGAGGCAGATGTGTTCCCTTTGGGATGCTGTTGTCAGCCTCTAATGAGCCCGTTGCTGTGCTTCTTACTCTCGTCATGACAGACTGTCGAAGAAATTGGTGACTAAGTGTACTTTGCAGTACTCTAGTAACAAAAATGGCTCATCTGGACTGATTTCTAGGTATAAGCTAACTTAAAATTCAGGGCACTAGGGATTTCTTGGGAAGTAGATTGGCTTCAAGAGATACTTGGACTAGGAATTTTTGCATTACGTTGCCATCGTTGCACTGAGACTGTCATCTGCATCTCAACAGAATTGCTTTAGTGCCCTAAAATGGTGCAGTCACCAGTCTGGGGTAAAGCTGAGGTTTAAAAGGCAGATGGTGTGTCGTCTGTTGTGTTACTTCAGCTTCAGTTCACACTTTCCCTTCATTGCTCCTCAAAAAAATAATAAAATTCAGGTTCAGCTAGTGTGATTGTATCAGGCAAGCCAAAGCACAGGGTTGTGAGTTGCTTCCTAGGCAGAAATAACTGTGACCTTGTGATTCAAGATGTCAATTCCTTCGAATTGCTGGGGAAGGTTATACCCTTCAAACAACTGCTGTCCTTCATGTCACCTGCCAACAGAGCTGTGCCATATTCCCAGTGTGTGCACATTGGTGAGGAAGTCAGTTGGATGAAGGAGATACTCAAATGTGAGTGAAATACCTTAAAGCCTTTTGCTTTTGTGATAGACATCTAATAGCTGCCCTCTGCCTGTGCACATTGGTCTTGTCCCAATGAGCCCAGTTTGTCCAAGGAGAGAATTTAGTGTAACACATGTGCAGAGGGACCAGAAGGAAGGGAATAAGCAGAAAAAGGAGTTACTGGAGCATGTAATCTGCTCCAGCAGCTGGCTCACGTTTCCATCTCTAAAAGCTCTCTTTTCCCCGTGCACATTTTCTTGCGTGCTCTTTTGATGCAATGCACGTCATCTTAATCCCAGATTCCTGTGCAGTATTTCTGACAGGGAATCTTGGCTTAATCCCCAAGCGTAGCTGAAAAGCAGTTGTTTGGTGTAGTGATGATAACAAAATCAGTGGCAGCTTCTGGGCATTGGGGATTTCCCTCAGAGAAATCAAAGGTGATCTCAGTGGGCTGCTCACGGGGGGCGTTACCAATGGCTGGCTCTGAGTCCTGGAGCTGCTGGAGCACACAGGGAAGGGAATAGCGTAAGAAACTGTCATACCTGAGCTGGAGCATGAAGCTAAAGACATGAAGCTTGGCTTGTGGATGTTCAACAGGTGTTCAGAGGCAGTTTTGGGAAAGCTGTGCCACTGCACTGTGGGATGGTGTGAGCAGGAATCAGCCACAGACTTGCCAGTGTTGCCTGCCAGTGCTGCAGAGCCTGGGAGCTGGTTGAGCTGTTGCTGTACAAGCTCTCCAGGGAAGGCAGCAGGCAATGTCCTGAACTTCCCAGCAGTGCAGTACCCTGCTGCTGCTCTGGGCCTCTCATTGACTTGAAAAGCACTAATTACTGTATTATGCATTTGAAATTCAAAATTGATGCTAAGTGCCAGTGCCCTCTGCTACTTGCAACCAGTTTATCTAGAGGGAGATTGTTGTGGAAAACCAGTGAATTTTCTGTTATTTTTATATCTAGAGACTCTGTATTGGGCTTTACTGGTTAGTGTGTATGTTCCTGGTGCAGGAATTGGCCTTGTTGAGGTAGGAATGGAGAGCTAAACTGCTGTCAGGATTTTGTGTTACTAGCTCCTTCAGTGACTGCTTTAGAAATAAGTATCTTCAACTTTATCCAAATGTATTTTTGTCCTTGGCTTGCAGTTTTTTACATTGCCTTTTTATGCAACAGTTGACTTGCTAGTCTGGGATCACTTCTGATCATTTTAGCTACAGAGTGGCTGTGTTGAAATTGATTGTAAATTTTTAAAGGAATAGAACAGGGTCTAGTGGCCAGCTGATCTTTTAGTTTGAAGGAAAAAGCATTCTGCCTGGGAGTGCTGCTGCTTCCTTTCTGACTGGAAAAGCTGGAACAACTTCTACCAGATCCCTGAGCTACCAGCCACTGCTAGGAAGGAATGGGTCCTGTGCCGGCAGGTGACTCTGAACTCTGTGCTGCCCTTACATTTGCTTGCAAGAAAAGTGCAGTGGTGATGATGGCTCTCATGCCTCAATGAAGGCAATCCTCCATCTTCTTGGCATCGCTTTAGGGAGCTTTTGTGGTGAGGAAGCTGAGCTAGCTCAGGAGTTCAGTGTTTCCTGAAGGAATCAGTGCTCTGAACTGGAGCTGTTGCTCTAAAAAGCAGAGATTACTGATTCAATTTGGAAATATCTACATGTGGAAATGAGAAACAGTAAGAAGCAGGAGGTTTTTCCTCATTCCAACTTTTATTTCATATAAATAATCTCTCTATGTCAAATTTGTCAACTTTTCAGTTTTTTCTTTCACCATAAAGAAGAAACAGCTAAGCCACAGTTGTCTGAAAAATCACAACCCAGGCACCAAACAAAGTGCATTGAGCAAAGTGTTACTGAGCAGGAAAAATACACTTGAGCAGGCACAACCTGTCCAGTCCCATCCCCAGAGCCTGGATCAGACTCAGTCCTTCTTGGGCATCATTACCTGCAAAGTCACTTGGAAAAAAGGAAAAAACAGAGGGAATGGAGGACAAGTGATGGTTTTCCTTTCAGAATGGAGTCTAGGGCAGTAAGGTTTTTTATCTCTTCAACACAGTAGTGGACCAGGGCAATGTAAAATTCCTGCCTGGCCATTTGTCCAACTGTTCCTGGAGTGCAACAGCTCTTGAGCTGAGACTGTGTGTTCCATGGACCATGAGGCACGCTGGCTCCTGGGAAATGCTGGTAATGACTCAGTATGACTGGACCAAGAGTCAGGTCAGAGACCTGATGTACAAAATAAAAATAAATTAAAAAAGTAAACAATTGCAAGCAGGTTTTTGATCCAGTCAGATAAGGAAAATCAGCCTTTAACTTAAGTGATGGAGAAGCTCCAGGACCTGGAGCAGTTTTATAACCTTCTGTTTATCTGTTGGATAAGTCCAAATAAACCCAGTCTGGGATTTGGTGGGGTGGAGATGTTTCTACTGATAAAACACAAAAGCTGCACTCTCTGTTTCTTGATAATACCTGGTGTGATGCCAGTAAAGTCTCCTGAATTTGGCACAGGGAGGAAATTCCCAGGCTTGTGCTTCATGATAGGTGTCACGGATCTAAGTCATGTGGAAAAACAAATGTTTGTCTGTGCAAATATTAGTTTATTAAAGCAGCATCGAGTATTTCAGTCCATATGTGCCAACCTGATCTCCAGGGCAGTCTGCCAGCCTGGTCAGCCAACATCCTGCAGGACATTCCAGGCATTCTCCACACATACCTGTGATGCTTACTCTGGCATCAAATTTTAGAGCAGCACCTTGAAATGAGGGTGCTGCCTGCTCTGCCCTGTCATTCAGAAGTCAGAAATTATGTTGTGTTATTCCTTGTGCCTTCTCCTTAACTGGTAGCTGAATTCCAGCTGGATCCTAGCTTGCTGTAACTGGAAAGCCAAGCAACTGGAATTCCTGCACGTTTGTGCTTGTAAAGCTCCTCCAGATCCTCCATTTGAAAAGTATCTTTAAGGCCAGGTCAGAAGGTCTGCAGGGCAGCTTAGAGAGGATTCCTGCTCTCTTACTCAAATACAAGGCTATGGAAGACACAACCAGGAAGGTAAAAATATTTGATATGAAGTCTTGGACCTCCAGCCCCAGTTTGGCCTGGTTCCTGCTGCCAATTGCTTTGGGCAGTGTGGTGGAGGAGGAAGATTATTGTGCTATCCCCCTCCTTGCCGTGCTGCAGGGATGCCCAGTTACGCTTGTGAAGGGAAGATGGAGTTTGCTGAGTTACACACACACCTGGTCACCCAAGCAACCACTTTCCTCGGCACAAAGCATTGTGCTGATGTGCTCCTCAGCCACTAAAAGGAGAGGAGAGCTGGAGGCTCTTCAAGGAGGAGGTGCTGGGGTTGATCTTTGCTTGTCAGAAGTGCGCTGTCCGTCCATCCATCCATCCTGCTCATGCCTCGCAGGCCCTGCCACTAATATGTACTTCTGCCAACACTTCAACTACGTGCAAACCTGTAGTACGAGAGCTCTGAACACAACTTCTTCATCCACCTATTGAACTACACCCTAACACCTTATCCCTCTGCTTTGCCAGTCACCTTTTCCTGCTGTTCCACTTGCTGGCACAGCCCCTGACACATGCCTTCGGCCTTTGGGAAAAAAACAGGGGGTGTGCCCAGAAACCCAAGCCATAAGTTGAAAAATAATTAGTCATTAAATAAAATAAAGTGCATCCAGTAGACATTTCCTTGGCTTGCCACGCAGCTGCAATATATGCCAAACAAATAGATAAGTGATGGTGTTTTTCTCTGTAGGGTGGGAGCGTGTGCACCCTTCCCTGTCCTTTGACGCATGGATAGGGAAGGGGGATGCCAAAACTGTGGGTGGCATTCATAACCCCATGTGTTATGAATGGTGCTGAGGGGCACTGGGCAGGTGCTGAAAGCTGATTTCATAGAAGGTAAAAGAGTGAGGACAAGCTTGCGCTCCTCTTCTCCTCCACCGCCTCCAGCATATTATCCTGCAAAATGAGAGCAGAGACAGCCCCAGGATTATCAGTCTCCAGAGAACTGCTGAGCTGTAAATTAAAATGTCTGCTGAGTTTCACCCTGCCCTTCCTGCATGGCTGGGGCTGCTTGGGAGGCACTACTGGGGCATAACCTAGATACCTGCTGCCAAATCCGACAGGAGCAGTGGGGGCTTTACAGCCCAGGGGACGAGCTGACTCTGCCAGTCTGGATTAAACACTCTCAGTCCTCCTCTGGGATGGATACATTAAGTTTACTCTTTCCTTATACCTCAGGAACAACAATCCTGATGTGTTCTTGTGTGTGCTAGTTCAGCACCTGGAGCACCAAGAGAAGAAGCTGATTTCAGGTCGGGCTTTGTGATCCTTCCTGGTGAACCCAGCCTGTGTGTGCAGCACTTGTGAACCCCAAGGACAGAGGCTCAATCGGCTTTTCCTAATGAAAAACTATCCTATGAGTGGAGCCTGCCATCCTAGAGCTGCTTCCAGGCCCAGACATGCTGATTTTAATTGGGAAAGGCAGACTTTTTATTCTTTTCTAATTGCCAGATGCTTGGGTGCTGCTCAGAATTGCTGAGCTGGCATTTTCCTGCATCCATGTTTAAATCTGTAGATCTGCCTTTTGCTGATGCAGATTTCAGCGCCCAAAGCTCCCAAGAAAGGTTGAGGAGGGGAATAAAAATATATATATGAAATCCTGCAAAGGCAGGAGAGACCACAGGAAGCTTGGCTTGCATAAAAAAGAAACTTCTCAAGGAATCATTTAATGACACAGCCGCAGATATTTAATGAGGAACTGCACTGAAATCAGACCCGAGGTGCTGACACAACTGATGCAGTGTACAGCTGAGATGAGGTTGTTGCAGGAGATTTAATTCCTTCTCCTGTCTGTGTGCAGCAGTGAGGGCTGCTCAGCAGCTCTGTGGCAACACACTGGGATTTAATGTGACTGGGAAGGGCCAGAAGCAGACTGTCAGTCACACTTGGTGGTCCAGATAAAGTAATCTGGTTTGTGAGTCTGAGCTGACTCCAGCACAAGTTCTCCCTGTTGTGGATCTATTTGATCAGTGATGCTTTCAGAAGGCTCTGACTGTGTTTCAGTGCTGGGAAACAATTCCCTTTCCTGCTTTGCAGTATTATCCTTTTCAGTACAGACACCTTCTTCCCATGCATGAGTGTGTCTTTACAGCCAAGATACTGGTGGGCTTTAAAGTCTTTACTTCTCTTGGTAATTAGCCAGCGTGATTAGCCTTTCTCATATTTCCCACTGTGTCCTCTTTCCCATATATAACTCCAGGGCCAGTGGGAGATGGAGCAGCTGTGGACTGGCTGTGGGCTGGGGCTCAGGGCAGCAATGCCCCTGGGTCCTGCCTGGACTCTGCCAGCAGAGTGGGAATTCTGTGGTGGCAGAATTCCTTTTGTGTATCAGTGTCACAAGAGACAACTGTTGCAGATCTCTGCTCTCTGTCTCACACCTCCCAGCCTGGCTAGCTGGGAGATGTCACGTGGATGACATCCTTCACAGCCAAGCCTACAGCAGGTCCTTGTGGGACCTACTGGTCAGGCCCATGTGATGGGAGGATGTGCAGAACTCCCTGAAGCTGCCGCTGAACATAGCTGATTAAGGTCTGGGACAGCAGGAACAACTGTGAGCTATGAAAGCAGCTCCATTCCCAGTGTTTGGAATGGCAGCATCTCACCCATCAAAGCCCTGAGTTATGTTTAGATGTGTTAAGCTCCAGTAAGCTCAGGATTCAACCATGGTGAGTTTCCAAGTGCTCTGACAGGTAGCCACCTGTTCCTAATTACCCCATATTTATTCCTGGGCTTCTCCAAGACATCGGTCCCTGCCCCAGCATTGTGTTCTGGCTTGGATGTTTCTTCCCCTTTGCTGGTGTTCACTAACCACATATCTACAGAGATCACAATTCAACTGCTTTCTGCCTTCATTTTCCTAGACTAAACAACATTTCCTCAACAGTCTTAGAGCCTTCCCTGTGTGTCTTGCACCATTCTCACAGAATCCCTCTGTTTTCCAATGTTAACACTATCCTCCCATGTTGTGCCATCACTCCAGAGGTATGGAGACAACTACGTCAAGTCCCACTCCCTGACTCTGCATAAAGACTAAGCTCTCCACTTAGGTGGTACTCAGAGGTGCTCTAGGAATTTAAAATGCCTGTGGCATGACAGTGCATCCCAGAGGGTCGTGCTGGCTGCAGGAAGGACCAGGGAAGCCAGCTGTATTCAGCGCAAGCCTTTAACCTGCCAATCCTAGGCCAACTCCCCAAACATACCAGCAGATGGTATCTTCCTGTCTCCTGAACCTCAAGGAAGCCGGCTGTTCTTCTGCAGCTCCACAACTGTTTTGGGAAGTGCTGGTTTCTGCTTGTGCTGTTTCCTGCACCAACCTTGGGCGCTGGTTTGCATCAGAGCCGACCTCTGCTGACCTCCTCCGTCCCGCAGCAATCAGGCCCTGCCTGCCCCACTCTTGTTTACGTCAGCCAGTGGTGCAAGGTCAGATCCCTGGAGCTGCTCTGGAAATCTACCCCCAGCTGCATTTTCTCTAAAGATGTTAAGATTAATTTTCTCAAGAGAATTCAGGGAAAAGCTTCTGTGGTTTCTGTGTATCGTTTACTTCTCTGGGACTTGTTGGACATTCTCCAGGGATTCCAGTCCCTGGAATTTGAGTAAATATTTATTCCTTGTTGTTTGAAGAGAAGGATGAAAGCCCCACCACACTCTCTGCACAGCATCTCCCACTGATTTGAAGGTGCTGGAGATTTTTAGCGCCACAAATAGATGTTGGGAGGAGGAGCTGGGAAACCCATGTGGTGGCTGCACAGGGCTGCAGTTGTGCAGGAAGGGATGTGAGATCTGCATTTAATGTAAGTGGGACATGGGCCCTGCAGAGCCCCTGAAGAGGGCAGGGGGCCGCACATCATTATCACTGAGTGCAGATGTTTCCAGCTGTTGCAGATACTTGCTGAGCTCTGAAGTGGACTCAGGGCCCTATTACCAAACCATGGGAATCTCCATCACTGAGATGAAAACGGACCACTCTAATTTATTGTTTCCTTTATTTATTGTTGGTGCCTAATTAGAGTTATCCTGAGTGAGCAAAGTAGTCATTCATTCCTTCACCCTCTAATTTTCTGGGAATTTTGGTAAATTGGAGAGGCATGGCTGGACAGTAATTTCCCACTATATCCATTCAGGTGTTTCATAACATTCTCCTAAATGCTGTTGAAATTAATTTCCTTCACTTGAAGGAATTTTAGTTCAAACATAGAACCAGCTCCTGCTGATTTTTGATGTTTTGTCTTTTTGAAATCACTTCTCCCTGCCTTTTGTATGGATTGGATTATGGGGGAAGTCTTTGTTAGCAGCTTAGCCACTTCATCCCTAAGCTCATTTGTAGCTCTGGGAGGAATACTGAGCAACACCGGGGGACACATTGCTGTGTAGGGTCTGCAGAAGAGCTTCTGAAATCCATGAAAAGTGCTTGGTGGGGGGATCTGCCTGCCTGGCTCTGAGCAGCTCATTGGCTCAAGTGCCTACTTTTGGAACAGAGCTGCTGCCTCTGTGAAGGAGAGAGGCAGGAGTATCCTGAGAGCCATTCCCGTGTTAGGCAAGCTGGATTGTGTTCTGGAAACACTCATTTCTGTTTAGTGTGATGTCCTGCTCTGTGAGACACTGCCTGGAAGAAAACACACTTTGCAAAGAGCCTCTACCCTCTCTCCCCTTCCTCCTAATTTCTACCTTACCTTTGTGCTTTTCATATTTTGTTCCTTATCCTGGCTTTGCATTTGCTTTAATGGAAGAAAATTGTTTGTGTAATACCTGGAGCATTGCTCCATAACCAGCTCTGTTCTCCCTCCCTTCTGTTTGGTTCATGAGCCTTTGCACCAGGAATCATCTCACTCTGTGCATTCGTACCCTGCCCTGCACATTAGTATTATCATCTGTAACTCAAAGTGTAGCACTCACTGACCTTCTACTGGGAAGAGAATCCTACATACAATCAACCTTCTACCAAGCTCTGCCCACAAGGTGGGCCCCTGTGGCTTTGCAAATGTTTTGGGGAAGGATAACACTGACCTCAAGTTATGATCACCCCAGAGACAGAAATAAACTCATCCCACTGAGGTTATTTGAATCTCCTATCCTTTCTAAGGTCATAGTTTCCCAGGAATATATCAGCATGTGCCCGTACTAATGTGTGCCATCAACTAAATTCACCAGCCCAGTTTTCTGTCCAAATTTTTCTGTCTGACTTTCCATTCCTTCCCAGGCCTTTGAGATCCACAGATTTAATGACCTTAGAGATCCACAGCACTGGTAATGAACATTTCTGAACAGTTATCTGGTATGATGCCATTGTACCACAGAAAATGGAACTGGGGTCCTGTACTATGGCTGAGAGCACTAATGAGATGACTCACCTTATGTCTCAGGCAAGCTGGTGCAGTCTGCTAGTTGTGAGTGTCCCCACTGTCCTTGTCCTTGCAGTCCTCAGGCTGGTCCCCTTCCCCAAACTGGGATTTTGCCATATCCTGCTCAGACACAAGAGTCTTGTCAGAGCTGGCTTTCCCTGGGGGTGAAGGTTCATGGTGTTCAGTGCCTTCAGCATCTTCACTTCCTTTCAGTGCAAGTGCCTGCCCCTCTAGAGCAGTGGTTTGGGTCACTTCTTCCCCTGCATTGCTCACCAGCTGTCCTTGATCTGCATCCAGTCTGTCTCCTACTGCTGTGTTGAGCTCTCCTCCGTGGCTGTTGGAGGAGTTCTCAGAGGACTCCTGTTCCAAAGCTGGCTGTTTCTCCAGTGCAGCTCCATCTACATTCACTCCCACAGGCAGCGACAAGCTCTCCTTGCTGCCAGGCCTGGTGCCTTGCACAGTGCTCTGAAGGCTGCTCTGTGAAGCAGTGCTGTCAGTGCTCTCTTTCTCCTGGGACATGGCAGCAGTGCCAGGCTTTCCGTTGGCATCTTCCCCAACACTTTCCTTGCTCGGCTTAGGCCCTGGCTCTGAGTCCCCGGCACTGGCCACAGATACCTCTGTGCTGCAGCCCCTCATTCCCCTCTGCTCCTCCTTCTGGCCATTCTGGGCAGGCTGGACCTTCCCACTTTGCAGCTGCTGAGAGGAGGAGGCCCCGTGATCCTGGAGGCTTGGCTGTTTCCCCTTTTCCTCCAGCTCAGCTGTGCAGTTCTCTTCCACCTCCTCATCACCTCTGCTCTTCCGCCTGTCCACACCAAGGCTCCTCTGAGAAACAAAGGACATAATAAATTCAGCTTATTAAAATACCAGTATATTGTATTTCTGGTCTGTGATGGTTCTGAAAACCTGAGAAAAACGATATAAAAGGATGTAGGTGGAGAAGTGTCCAGGGACCAGAATAGGTGAGATGGTTGTGCTGACAGAGGGTCAGCATAAGCAGTGAAGCTGCTGTCACACCAGGCCACATGAGGAGTGTTCATGACAAGTACAGTTACCCAAAAACAGAGGTCTCCCAGCTCTGGAATGGATGAGAGATTCCAATTTTCCTGATAGTACATGTGTTGAGAAAACTCAGCTGCCAGCCTGTAACTCAGGAACTTACCTGGCCATCAAGGTCATCCTTCAGAATAGACATGTCCTCGCCTTCTTTTGCATCCCATCTGTCAAGAAAAAGTAGTCAGAATTTAGGCCTTGAAGTTCTTACAAAGCCTGTGTCCATTGCCTGATGCCCAGATAGGGATTCCTTTGAGAGCCATGTATTCCTTGTCTGAGCCCTTTGTTCAGGCCTATTCAGAGACACTCATCTGAGACCACTAAATCTTAATGAACTGGTTGCTGTAATTCTAATTGTAACGAACGTATAAACTTCAATTGCCAGAACAGACGGTTGAATCCGATTAAGGTAGAGTTTGCTTGTGCTGATGCCTGCCACAGTCTGGTCCTGCTTGCCTGACAGTGCCCAAGTGTCCCAGTTCTCCACAGCAGCAGACACAGGCAGATACTGAAGGGTAAAATTACTTGGAAGTTTGCTTGGAAGTCACAGAGACTATTTACAAGGGCCTGCAGTGACAGGACAAGGGCCAATGGCTTCCCACTGACAGAGGGCAGTGTTAGGCAGGATATGCTTCCATGTGAGTATGATGAGGCCCTGGCACAGGTGTTCTCTTCATAATTAGGCATGGAGTGAGACATGGACATGCACACCACGGCAGTGCTGCCAGCACCTCACCTTCTGGCTCTGCCTGTCAGTCTGTCCTTCCCCTTGGCTCGGCTGCTCACAGCAGGCACTGCTTTTGGACCAGGGTCGCTCACATTCACTCCATGATGTCGTCCACCTAGAAAACAGGTTGGAAATGCCATGCAAAAGCAGGCAGAAGCAGCTGATGGACCACTGAACAGGGTAACACCCTTGTATCCTTGGAAAGGATCTGTGAAGTGGGAAGCCTTTGAAGCTGTGTGCATACTGCACGTGTATTTTCTAAAGTAATAAAGACAAATCAAGAATTTGGGGTGTTTCTTGTGTGGTTTTTTTAATTCCAAGTTTCAATTCTAACTTTAAATCTTATTCCTTGGAAACGGTCTTGTGCTATTCTTGGAAGACTCCCCTGCACACAGCTATGAGAGCAGCCATGTGGTGTGTTCCAAAAGGCTCTCCAAATCTGCAAGTGTCTGGAGAGAACACTCTTCCTGAAGGATATCAGAGATGCTGGCATTTAGTGGGGTGACATAACACAATCCTGTGGTTTACTCACCTCTCCCATCTGCAGGAAAGGACCTGTGCTGGAATTTCCTTGCATTCCTTCCCCCTACAAGGACACAAGACAGGATGCACCAAAATGAGTGAGGGTCTGTAATGGACAGGCAACAAAAAGCCTGATGTTCAAATAGGGTGTCACGAGGGAAAGCTTTGTTTAGCCAGTCCATCTCCTGAGAAACAGGAGTCAGGATGGACTTATGCTAGTAAAAGAAGCCAGCATGTGCCATAGGGATCAGAGATGATGTGCTCTGGAATAGGACTGCCTCTTACAAGAGTGTGTGGGAAAGAAGGCAGGGCTGAGCCTCCACACTGTGTTGTACCAGGTTACAGAAGCCACTGCTCTCCCTGGGAAGGTCCAAAGCTCTAGCACCCAGCTGCTCAAATCCCATCCCCCAAACCCTCTGCCCAGCAGGGAGGGCTGAGCCCAGCTCAGAGGCGTTTGCCCAGGAAAGCAGAGCTTCACAGCTGACAGCCACGGCAGCTGCTGCGGCACTGGGACGCACACGATCAGCGTTCACTAGTGTCAGGACAGAGTCTAGGTGTCCCTTGCCAACCTTTCTTATTGCTGGGATTATCCAAGGCTGGCTGCCCATCCTTAACAAAGTCCTCTTCAAACCTGCAGGTTAAAAACAGGCATTGTCAGACCTGACCATCCTCCTCCAGTGTGCAAAGCGTGGGCAGGAGCCCTTGGCATGACGCAAGCTCTGGTCTTTGGCCCTTCTGCACCTGCCCACAGGCAAACCTGTGCAGGTTTCTCAGCAGCAGATGAAGCTGCATGTGCTAATTGGGGCTGTGAGGTAGTTCTGTCCCAAAGAAGAACCTCTAAAACCTTTACAATGGTACCCAGATGTATATATTAAATTTTATGAACATTCTATGAATGCAGTGTAGCTGTACAACACTCAAATGCAGCGTCCCAAGCTTCCAAACACAACCTGAAGTAGATTAAGGACTTGTCATCTCAAATCAGACTATTTGGCTGGCTTCTAGTCCTCCTTGTTTTATATTATGACTTTACTCTTGAAAGTGGATTTTTTGAAAACCAGTAGGGCTCAGGGCTGTCTTGCCATCAACACTCAGCACCTACTTAAGCCAATTCACCCCTAATTATTGGGGTCTCAGCGACTGAAAATTGATGTTTGTTTCCATTCCTCAGCCAAAGGATTGTCCCACCTACCTGTCCTGTACAAACTTCAAATCACCAGACCTTTGTAACAGTCCCTAACTCCATACCCTGCCAGAAGCTTGTCCTGCTACAGGTGTTAAGTCATCCTCCAAAACTCTCTAGCTGGTGCGAGCCAGCTGAACCAGCAGTCAGAGGGACAGTGATTAAGACAGGGACTTGTCTAGCCCCATTCCCAGCTATTCCAGGTGTTCTCAGCATTGTCCCTGTATTACACAGGTGGCCTTTTGAAGTGACCCCCTTGCCCCACAGTGCCCGAACAGGCTCAGTTTATGGTGTGGGGAGGATTCAGGCATGTTGGGCTCCCCTGTGCTTGAAAAGGACAAACAAGTGCGGGCAGTGAGAGAACCTGTGGACTAGCAATGCAAGTTCATCCATCCATCCATATTTCTGGAAGAGCACTTGTACTGTCCTGCCATTGCATTTGTTTGTGTGGAAATTGAGAGGATCCTGCAGATGCAGACTGAGCCTTGGTTCATGCTCCCCTCCCTCATACAACCCATTTCCTGGCTGGACCAAAGGCAGGCAATCTGTCAGCATATGGTATCCCCTCTGAGAGCTCATATCAGGAAGAAAACATGACAATCACTCTGATACCACATCCCACTTATGGGCATGGTCTGCAGAGGAAGAGGCAGCAGTGTGGATTTGGTCAGGCACATGACAGCATGGGATTGATAAGTATCTGCACAAGATCCCACCGCTGGCTTTAGGCCTACTGCAGGCAAAGCACCCTGGGACAGGGAAGGACCTACATGTGCTCTGACTTCTCCACATCCCAAGCCCGTCGCCACTCGCCCTTGGCATTCTTGTGACGTGCCAGCCGCTCCAGGTCAATCTGGTCTCGCTCCCTCTTCCAGCGGATGTACTCTGAGCGCTCCCGGCCAGTCATGGGTAAACTCAGGTCTCCAGGGCTCTTCTGGACTGGCTTCCCACCATCCTGGTGGAGGGAAAAGTGCTTCTGGTCAATAAAACTGTCAGAAATGGCTGCATTCAGGGTACTTTGTACTGTAACCATCACAAATGCTCAGGAATATTTGAAAACAACTTGGGACAAGGTCAGCTCCTTTCTCTGAAGTGATGTGTGCACACCAGGACTCTGCTTTACCCAAAGCCAAAATACACTAGGGCTGTTTGACTCTACAAAAGAGAAAAGTGAGGCAGGAACCTTTGCTAAGGTTTACTTATGGCACAGTCAGTTCCTGGTGTGCTTGCAACATCTCTCAACAGGGTTTCAATGACGAGTCCCCCAACCTGAAGACTTTGGAAGGCATAAATCAAAGTTATGCCTGTGAAATCCTTCCCAGTGAGAAGAGAGGGAAGACAGCCTTCTGTGACCACCAGGCATCCACAGGAGCCTGCAGTCACAGAGCTGGGGCTAATCCTGTGTCTGAGAGCAGCATTCCCAGAGCAAATAGGCTCTTTACCTTCACTGCTAAAAGGCTCTTGGTTTATTTCTCCTCATGACAGACTGGTTAAGGGCTGACACTGCTCAAAAATTTAAAGTTTAATAGAAAGACAGTTCAGAGCTGATAGAGCATGTGGGGGAGAAGTAGCCTAGCTGTCAGGTTAATGGATGAAGTGGAAGCAGGAGCCAACAGGTGTGTTGTGTGTGTTGTGGTGTGTTGTCAAGCAACAGTGTGCAGGGAATAGCTTAGTGCAGAGCTGAGTCCTGGGGTGCTAATTACCAGCAGGTAATTCATCACCTCATACACATGTCCTTCCATACCAGCCACCCTCACACCTTCCCCAAACAGGAATTAACTCCTCAGCCTTGCACTGCGGGTAGGAGAAGCAGCAGGAAGAAGGGACTGAAAGCTCTGTTACCAAGGTGACCTACCTGTGTGGGCCGGAGCTAGGGTGGCACCAATTGCTCCTCCATTCCTCAGCTGGCAGGAGCTGAGGACCTGCCACCATGTCCCCAAGGAGGGAGAGATGAGGTCCACAGAAAGGCAAGGCACAGCATGGTAAAAGCCAGGGCAAGCACTGTCCCTCAGCTGGGGCACAGCCTGGGAGTGTTCCCCATTGCTTCCATCCCCATGGTAGGGCACAGTGGGTCCTGCCAGGATGCATCCTGATGCATCCATAAAACCAAAAGTGAGGAAAGGACTGAGGCTGATGCCTGTGCTCTCTCGTGGGGAGAGGCAGTGAGGGCCCATAGAGCAGGAGGAGCTGGTCCCTCACCTCAATTATAGCGTAGCTGTGGTTAGCTGGACCACAGGCTATATGCTCCCCCTTCCTGCTCTGAGGGGCTCAGCTGGAATTAGTGTCTAAGAGCCCATCTGTGTCCTCCTAATGAATCACACTGAGGTGGGGTTATTCTATTTGTGCTCCATTAATTAAAGCATCTGCAGGCTCAAGGGAGCCAGCATGTCTCCAGGCTTTGCATTAAACAGTCAGTGGGAAGGCCTGTGCTTTAATTTACCTCCATCCTACTCAGCTCCTGCTGAAGTGAGGAGCTGTAGCTAATACAGCCTGAGCTTTTCAATCCACAAGGAAATGGTTTGGGGAGAGGAACCAGCCAAAGCTGTACTGCCACAGGGATGAGCATGTTACTCTTCCTAACATCCCTATAGCTGTGTGAAGGGCTTGAGCAACCATGACAAGGTGTGGAGACAGGTCCTTGTCACCTTTCCAGTGCTGCTTGCTGCAGGTGTGCCAGCTGCTCAGCAAAGCTTTGGATGATGAGAGTGATGAACAGCAGGAGCCATGTCAGAGCACACTGCTGCTTCACAGAATTACAGGATGGTTTGGGTTTAAAGAGACCTCAAGGTCATACTCCTTTAGGACTATGGTGGGGAGGCACATTATACTGGTTTCCTCTTCCAAGACAAGGGTCCCCACAAAGGGACCTGGGCGCCACTCACCTTCCGGCCGTGCTCACTTTCTGGGCCTCTGTCGCTGTCTGATCTCCTCTTCTCTGCTGTTCTCCTCTCCTCTGCCTGCAAGAGAATGGACACAGGAATTATTTCAAGGATTAAGCAGGGTGGATTAAGGATTCCTGCAAGGGAAATCAGGACCTGAACCTATGCCGACCAGGACATGTAAGAACTTCTCAGAAAAGAGGAAGAATTGTTTCTGGGACCCCAAATCAAACTGATGTAGGAAAAGAAAAGAAGCCAGAAATCAAGATATGTATGAGAAAAGCATTCCCACAGGTCCCTCCTTCTCTCAGGCTGGAAGCAGAGTGGTGTCCTGTATGGCCCTGTTTCTTACCAAGGCAGATCAAGTTCCACGTACTTTTAGAGATTTGGGCCATTTTAGGATTCTACTGTACAAGATCTGGGAGCCTATCTGAAGTGCAGCTACAATCCGGCAAACTAGGAGTGATTTTAGTCCCTGGCAAACATGGCATCCTTCTTCTAGGGTCCATCCCTGCTCCCATGGGGTTTACCCATGCTGCAACCAGACTCGCAAGCTGTGCTCTGGTGTTGATATTCCCCTGCCTGGCAGGAGTTTCCTAGTGAACTACAGACACCAAACATGGGCCAAGCCAGGGGCTCTCTGTCCCCGCATGGGATCAATAGTAGAGACAGAGCCATGTCAGAAGCCAGGGTGGGACTGCAATGGGTCTTAACAAAACAGTCTGCAGAGCATAAAGATCTTTTAGGAAAGGCTTCCTGTCTGATTGGACTGCTATAGGGCTGGGGCTGTGGTGGGCTGAGCTTGTCCTGCTGCCATTTTGCAGTGCCAAGCAGAACTGAAACACAAAGAGGAATGTGGCAGCACGAACTGCCAGCTCAGCCCTTCCAGAAAACGGCAGCATGGCAAGGTCCAGCCCAGGCTGGAAACAGGACTTTTATTCTGTGCATTCATCAGACACAGCTTTAGTTATACAGGGAAACTCAGGATATCAGTCTTGATACCTGCAGCTCTGCCCAATTTCCTAAGGCAACTCATGCTGCTGCAGCTTGTTCTCATTTACTCCATGGAATTATGCAGGGAATGATCAGGGGACATATTTTTGGGGGATTACCCACACATACTAAGTCTGAGGCAAGTGTTAAGTGTGGCCATGGACTGTCATTACAGTTAGTGCATGACATCTTCACTAGCCTGACTGGTAGTTCCAGTACAGATGGAGGTTTGTTCAAACAGATCCTTGGAAATAACAAGGAAAACATTAGCTGTATTGTCTTGGGATTTCTCAGCAAAGATTTGGGAAAAAATGCAGAGGGTCTGTGCTCAGAGAAGCTGCCTCTCACCATATCCTGCCTGTTGCAAAAGGGGATATGGTGAAAGATGACACTGGGGATTTATTTCAAAATGTTGCTGGAAAAACTTAAATAACCAAAAAATGCTCCCTCTGGACTCAAAGTCACCTACTCTGGCAGCCCTGTTTTAAGAACCCTGTAGTGAGAGATTGAATGAGTCTCTGCAGTCCCAAACTGAACATTTACAGAGAGATTATAACAGAAATCTGGAAACTTTGCTCTCACAGAGCCCTGCATCCCAATGGCTGTCCCATTTGAAATGCTCGCTCATCAGCATCCACCACTAACCTGGGTCACAGAGACCCTGCACAAGCCTCCATCCTTTTACACTCTCACTGCAAGTCAGCTGCCTTTTGCCTTAGTCTGCTTCTATTTTTGCTTCTCAGAGAGCACTGTGGAAAATGAAGAATACCACAAAAATGTAGTTCTTTTGTACCAGGACACCAGGTCTGAGCTCTGCAGAGAACAGTCAGCTTGGCTCTTGCACTGGCTCAGGAGCAGAATTCCTGTTGTCCTGCTGCCCCAGAGATGCTGTTCCTGTTACCACACACCCAGGCTAAGAGGGACAAAAGATGTTTTTCTTTTCCTTCTTCCACTCTGCCCCCAAAATTAAGAAAAATTGCATGGACATTATCATTTCTAATGTAACTGTTCCTGCAGAGCAGGAGGAGGACACAAAAGCCTGAAGCAGTCAAGGAAGATTATGATTGTTTATCCTGAGGTTTCTGCCAAGATTTCTCAGTTTCTTAGTCCAGAATGGCCAGGGTGGGGCCCTGGGTTGGGCACAGCCTGCTCCGAACTAGCCCTAGGATCCCAAATGCCTTCTGCCAATGGGTCTTTCTGATTCCCTGGCATACATATTGCCACCTAATGTCACTGTGCAGTGGTGACAGTACTGATGCCATTATCCAGCCAAGCACTGGTTTGTACCAGCAGTTCTCCAGAAGCTTTGACAGGCTTCCACATCTCTGGGCTAGTTCAATGCTTTCTTTTGTTAAAAGTCAGGACTATCAGATGAGTTAAACAAACCTTTTGGTACCCACTTCTCCAGGCACGTGTCAGCACCACAACTGGCATTCCTTCTTGAAGAAATGAGGAGATTTTTGTAGGAGCTTAAAGCTGTTTCTCTAGTGCTCAGATTCCCCACTGGGCAGGATTTTTGAAACTAGTACACGAGAGGATTTTTTTTATAGCTCTTTTGAAAAATCTGCCTCCTTAATTGTGCTGCCTGAAGGGAGCTAAAGACTTTTCAGCCGCCCTCTCTGCCTGTTTTCCCCTCCCATATGCAATGTAAAAGCAAATGTTTCTCCTGTCACAGGTTTGGTTCCTCTCCTCTGCAAGCACCGACTCCTCTGTTAGACCCTGAAAGCAGCTTTTGTGTCTCTTGATTACAGTCATTTCTGATACACTATCCTGGGAAACCGTTAATAAAAGGACAATTTGAAAGGCCTGAAGCTCTATCAACTGCCCATTTAAAAGATGATTTGTAACCTGTTAATTAACCATTGTGCTCCAGTGGTCCTGGGCTGCTGGCTCCCAGCTCTAATGTACTAATGAGCCTGAAACACTGTCAAAGCATGGAGCAGCTAAAATGCTTTTTTGGGCTAAAAATGAAGGACTGTCTCCAGCCCTACAAGCAGGAGAGCCCTGAGGCAGATTTAGGGGCAGCCAGGCAGAGATGGGTCCCAGATGTGGCACTTCCAAGCCAGCAGCAGCACTGGAGGTCATGAAGCTGCACCAGTAGAGCGATGCGCTCTGCAAGGAAACAGGATAATTTGGTCCCTTCAGCCCTGTGGGCTAACAGAGAATGAGTCTTTCTACTTATGGCACTGGGGCTGTCTCAGAAAAGATCATGAAAGCAGCTGTTTTCCCTTGCATTTCCTCTTTGTCAGCTCCTGTCCCAGCTGTGCTGCAGTCTGGGACTGACAGCATGGGGTCAGCCAGAAGCACCATGGGCAGCAAGAATGGAAATAGTTTTCTTCTTTGGGGTTTTGTTTTGTTTGTTTGAGTTTTTTTTTCTTTATTGAATTTCATCATGAATACAGAAAATGTGTGGTAACAAGGACACTCATCAAATACTTTAATAGGATAAATCTGACAAGTGCACAGAGGAAGTAAATTTGACAGTGGCCAGGCTACTGGAGTGGGAGTGATGGATGTGATTCTTTCTCCTAGGCCTTTGTGGAAACCCCAAAAGAGCAAGGAACCAGCTGGGGCATGAGGTAAAAAGGCCCAAAGGCTGAACCATGCTGGGGATAATGAGAGATTTGAAGTTAATCTTTGAATCAGGGATCCCAGCTCAGGTCCTAACACACAGCTACCCAGCCAACACCACTGACACCCCACCAGGCTCTCCAGCAGATGATCGATTTGGGGATGAAAATGAAGTTTCTCTTTTCAAAACTGATTAAAGGATATAAAAGAAAAAAAGTGGCAAGAAAATGGTGGTTTCCATGGCAGAAGATTAGCAGGAGTGTGCCTCTGGAACATGTGCTGCTCAACATCCTCATAAATGGTCTGGGAAAGGAGCTGAAGAGAAGGATGACAGTTTGCTGATGATACTAAATCATCCAGGGCAAATAATGTAATTTGCCTGGAAAGAGCTGCAAAAGATCTCTTGACATTGAATGCCTGCATCATAAAATTACAGCTAAAATTCAATATCAGTAATACAAAATAATTCACACAGAGTTAAAAATGTCCCTTCTTGTATACACACACAGAGTAATGAGTCCTGAGCTATGATTAACAGTGAGGAATGAAATTTTTGTGTTGCTGTGACTAGCTCTCTGAAAATGTTAGCTCAATTATTTAGGAAAAAAAAAAGAGCAAAGAAAATGCAAACTTGTTGAGAGAAGAATAGAGAACAAGCCAGAACATTGTTATGTCACTAAGTACATCCTGGAGAGCCCACAGCTGGAATACCACGTGCAGTTCTGGTCTGCTTGTACTGAAAGAATATGGTAAAAATAACAAAATCACAAATGGGGACAATGAGAATGATCATAAATAAAGAACAGTCCTCAGCAGACAAGTCTAAATAGGGGCAATCTCTTAAGTTACATGAGATAGGTGAAGTGAGACATGAAACAGATCAATAAAATCATTTGTGCTTTGGGAAGTGACCAGAGAATGATCTATTTATTATTTCCCTCGATGCAGGAACAGCAAATGGAGCTGTCAGGAGACAAGGCTGAACCAGTCTGGGATTCTAAGCTTTGATGATTCTACAGCTTTAACCAGTGCAGCCTTAGGCCTGCTCTCATACACACTCTGAATCCAGATGCTTCAAGGCCAGTATGAGCTAGGTATTGCCAAAAACACATATATGGATGCTCAGTCTCAAATTTCATATTCCATAATGAAACCAGATGAGAGATGACCTTCCAGGGCAGTCCATATACTTAAAAGAGGGCACAGGATCTAAAGCCAACATCCAGGCACTCCTCCTCCTGCTGCTCTCTCTTAGTACAGCCCCGACCTTGATGACCTCAGGGACAAGTGTTTAAACAAGCCCAGCAGAGAGCAGAAGACACTTGCCTGACCCATTACAGAAGTACATTTGACAACCTCAAGGGCAGGAGCAGCACAGTCAGGTCAATCCCATTACATCCAGGAGTGCTGGTGATGCCTAGAGTGAAGCATTGATGTCTGTCATGGGAACTTCTCAGATTACCAGTGGCTCAATCAGGCAGCTCATTTGAGGTTTATGGCATTCAAAACACTGCTTGGCAGCCACTAGAAAGGGCTCTTAGAGCCTAGGTAAGCCCTGGGGAGGAGGAGAAGCTGAAGATGAGCAAAGATGAGTAGTAGCAGCAAATGGATGGCACTATCCTAGAGAGGGGCTGCAGATGTCTCCCAGCATTCCTGAGTGTGTTTGGTAGCTACTCCAAGTGTTGTTTTCCTACACAATCTTTGTTGACCCTGTTTGCTGCAGACATTCTTCCTTATCTGTGAAAACTCCCAAAGAGGAAAATAGCACATGCCTCTGTGTGTGTAAAGAGAAAGGTATTTGTAAAGAAGTATTTGAAATATGTTTCAAAGATTAACAAAGCTCAGCCAGCTCACTCAGTAGGTGATGGCCAGGCACAGCAGGATGTGGTTCAGAGGCAGATATTGCCCAGCTCTGTTAATGTATAAGTCATGCAGTGAGTGAAAAGAACACTGCTCCTGTCCCAGTCTGCTATGTGGCTCCAAAGAGAAGGTGATAAGAGAGGAGGTGAGATTCGTCCCCATATCTGGCAGTGCTTTCATCAATCCTTCCAAAGCAGCATCACAGGTTTATGAACCCAGTGTGTTTAGGAAGCTTCTAGCTCTCTCTAGGATCACAGGGGAGGGAAAAGATTGTGGCTTTCCTCTTTCACAGGGGTGGAAGTCAGAGATACAGAGATAAGCTGCACTATTAACAGAGTGTCTCCCAGCATCCTGTGGCTGGGCCCTCCTCATGCCAGCAGAAGCGGACGCCATGGATAGGTTACAGGCTAATCACTAGCACTGTACTTACCTTTTCCTTGTTATCCATGGTGATGGCAATCTGCATCCTCCTTCCCCGTCGGAAAGCCACCAAATGGTCCATCTCCTCCTCGCTCAGGTCTGGTGCTTGGCCCGGGCCAGGGAAGCTCTCGGAGCGTTTCTCGCTGACAATCCTCTTGCCCTGGAAGGCACAGGCTTGAGTTAAGGACACCTCCATTAGCCCTCCTAGGAGAGTGGCCATCCCAAACTGCAAAGGATTTTGGGCTGGCAGAACAGAAAGTGTGCCAGTCAGGCCCCTTAGCTTATAAAGCTGCCACCTCACTCCAAGGGATCTGTGATAACACAGAGTTGTGTTTAGCTGAGCACATCAGCATGGTGGGATTTCCCCTGCTCAGATAATCTGCAGCAGGAACACTTAGGGATGGTTCTATTTTAAACTTGCATCTGTGGCTTTGAAACAAATGTTAGGTTGTCCCTTCCCCACACAACATGTCCAAATAAAATGTGAGGCTACTGTGGAGCATAATCCTAGAAGGTGGAAGAGAAGGGAAACGGGGTTCTTTCTCTCCAACCCTACCCACATAGCAGTTACCCCCCCTGAAGTGTATTAGCACTTGATAATTCATCATTTTATAGTCATTGTGTGTTTGTATTTCTGGAATTATTTATTCAGCAGTGGAATACTTAAGAAAGCTGATATATAAACTCCTCAAGCAAGAGCAGTTTGCCCCTCTCAGATATTATTTACAGCTGTCTGCATCAGTGTCATGACTTCACTACATGGATTTACATCTGGTTCTTATTTTGTTAATGATCTTTCTTGGTGGCTGATGTCCTACCAGTACCTTCAGCCATCAATTCCCCAAAATGAGCATATCTTTTGTACAAAAAGACATACTTTTTCTCATTTAAAACTATCATCTTTCAGATCAGTCATGTGCCTTTTTATTTTTGCCTTACAAGGAAATGGGAGACTTAATAAACCATCTCCATTGTTATCTCTGATCTTTTTCTTTTCTCTTCATCCATACGAAGTCTGCTAAACTTTACCAGGGATGAAGGAACCTCAGCAGCTTCCCCCTCTAAAGGATGGTGCATTTTACTCTGTTTCCCACCTTGGGTGTCACATTTACTGGAGTCTTGATTTAAAAGGTACTCAAAATCTCCAAGGAAACTTCAGTGAAACTTAGGAACTCTTTGTTGCTATGAAATTGTTTTTAAAAACAAAAAGCACACCCAGACCTCTGATTTGTAGGGAAGACTTGCAATCAGGGCCTTTGCCATGACATATGACACCAAGAAGCCTCACATTAACCTAATTTTCCCTCAGCTCTGCCAGGAGTGCAGATGTTAGCATGAAGGGAGACTTGCTGTGCACCGCCTCTGTCAGCTTGACCTTTTTTACGGCTTCTCAGTCATCAAGCTTCCTAGCACATGATAAATGTTTTAGGAGACACTGGAGTATTTCCAGCAGCAGAAGCTCAGTCTCTTGTTTATTCATCTTTCACATCTGTGTGATTTTGTTGTTTCAGCAGAGATAGTTCTTGAGTCAGCCTGATGCAGGGGAGAGGAGTGGTCCCTGCTCTGCCTGTCCTGCCAGCCCCAGGTGAACATATTCCCTTGGGGATTTCTAGCTCTGTTTTTGGGTTCATTAATTCTAGGCTGTACTTCTGAGGTTAGAGCCTGAACTGGAGACTGCCCTGGCTCTGCCCTACCCAGAGCACTGGTAGAAGGTGTTTGGCATTCTAGTTAACGTAATTTTTTATTAAGAAAGTAAGCCCAGTTTAGAAGAATGGTTTAGAAGGTAACAGCAAGCTATTAATCCACAAGTTGTACATCAAACATTTATTCATCTTAAGTCAACAGCTGTTCCCTAGAGTTTAGGTGTTGATGGCTCATCCTTTAGACACGTAACAAGGTCACAGATACCTCTTGCCAGGGAGGTCTGGCACTGGGACGATATTTGAAGATTACTTCATCACTTGCTGTTTGAGAAAGTCCCTCATAAGACCCAACACAAAAAACTTTGTACTCAAACACCTCCAGCACAAGAGAAGCCTCAAAGAGCATCACTGGATTATTGGAAGGTGACACCTTCTGTGACCATCCCTAGGCCAAAAAAGGTATGGTGTGAAGGCTGGAGTGTTGGCAAAGCCTTTAAACCTTGCATTTATTGAGCAGATGTCAAGGAAGACTCAGAGGAAATACAAGAAACAGCTATTTAACAGGGCAGTGGTAGCTAGACACATCCAGGCTGGGAGACCACCAGATTTTCTGTGTAATACCCTTTGCCCTCCCTCCCTTTACCACTCCTTTCCTCCATTCTTCCCTCCCTCCTTCCCTCCATTTTGCTTCGGGCTAAGCTGCCTCGCCTGAAGGCACATTCTGCTCAATGTGTCTGCTGGCATGTTTATTCATTCCTTGTTTCCTATTTTAACAGTCTGGGTGATCTCCCAGCCTGCTTGTCCCACATTGGCAAATGCTGGTGCCCCAGCTCCCAGAGTGAGAGATGTCATATGAGGAGAGTACCCATGCACAGCCAACAAGGACAGAGAGCACAAGCACAGCCACAGTGCCTGACAGAGCCAACTCCTCCCCTCCACAGGGCTTGTCCTGGGTCATTCCCTGCCCGACAGACATTGGGACTCTGGCACCAGCTCTTCAGCTTAGTCAGAACCACACTACTCCCCTTCAGAGACACTGTAAGCTGAGAAGTGCCCATCTCATGTCTGAGGCATGCCCCAGATTGCAGATGCAGTGTTAAAAATATTCATTTGGGGTGTGCCAGGAAAAAGAACAGGGGAACAAAGGAAACCCCTGGACTTCTGTCCAGGTTGTGCAGCTTTCCAGCTGGCTTTCCTTTGGGGTGGCTTGCTTGATTATGATTTAGGTTATTGAGGATTGTATGTGATTTCTGCACAGCTGAGGAACTCTGGTGCTGGGACCCTGCAGTGGTCACAGGAAGGATGGTGGTGTCTCATTCAGTCACACCAGAGTCACCCAGAAAGTCCCTCTTTTCAGGCACAGCAACACAGTTTAAGACCAGAGTGGCCCAGGAGGGCAAAAGGTGACTGATCCCACAGAAGGGGAACTGGCTACACATGGCTGGGTGGAGGGTGTTGCTGAGGGGATTAGCAAGGTCTGAGGGCTGATTCCTGGGAATCAGATATAGAGAGGGAAGCATGTGGGAGCTCTGAGGTTGAGCTGAAGAACTGTAAAATGAGAGGAAGCAAACAGTAAGGGAACTATTCCCTTTGTATGTGGCACACTGGACAGAAAGCTCAAGTGAGAGGCAGAACAGAAGCCCCTTTGTAAGTTAAGAGGCTGCAGTGTAAGAGCAATCCTCTTCCCTACTCACCTTTGCTTTGTTGTCCATGGTAACAGCCAGCTGCATCCTCTTCCCCATCCTGAATGTGAACATATGATCTGCTTCCTCCTCCTCCTCTTCCTCACTGCCAACACCAAACCCAGGGCTTGTAGGACAGGGGATTCCCCATTTCTCACTCACCACCCTTTTGTCCTGGAAAGCGAACCATTTCCATTAGCAAATCCAGGCCCTGGACCCAGGCATGTGATTCCCTTCCCCAAACACACCTCACACAAGCAGAGAGGCAGCTACAGAACAGACAGCCCTTGCTCCCAGGAAGTTCTCTGCGCCCAGCACACTGCTATGACATTCCTGGGAAACAAGGGGCTTGTTGTCTACTCAGCAGCAAACCCCACAAAGATAGCAGGGCTGAAAAATCCTTTGCACTTACAAATCTGACATTTCAGACTAAAATGCCAGGGTTATGGGAAAGAAATGTCATCCTCATCTCTTTCTGCAGCACACTGAATTAGCTTGGGAAAGCCTAAGTCCTGCTGGAGGTGGCCTTGGAAGCCAAGTGGATGGCTGAGGGTGGTGCTCACCATTGAGAGGGCTGGGCTATCTTGTCCATAGTGTTCAGTCTGGGTAATTGCATCTTTCAGGTCCTGTATGGGAGAAAAATGTGTGCAGCAGCGCACCCTGAGAGAGGCGAGGGCCGTGGCCAGGGTGGGAAGGGAGCAATGCACTGGCCAGGATCCAACAACCCAGAATGCTGAAAGCAGGGCGGGCTGGCTCAGCAGGCTCTGCATGAGCTCTGGCAAAGGAGTTCACCAAGGGGTTAAGGCAGGACTGGCTTCCCAAGCCCCACACTGCCAGGATGGGTGGACAGAGCTTATCAGATTTGGTCCAGTTAGGAAGGAAACCTGGGACTCACAGCCTCTGGTCCAGAGCCATTTGCTTTGCTCACTCCCAAAGCCTAAGGATACCGTATATTTTCCCAGCCTATGGCACTGAGGCACACCTGATGCCTCCAGTGACACACACACACAAACACACCGAATACCCTCTGCCTACATATTTATGGTGATGTTTACACCTGTCTAGGACCGAGTTTGCCTGTTCACACACCCAGTCATCTGCCATTTATCTCTTTGTGCATAGGCAGAGGTGCCTGGGCATGGCTGGAAACATATGTGCAGCACTTATGATCACTCTGATCACACACCTCTGCAGAATTTACCCACACTTTTCAGGGCTTAGGAACTATTTCCTTTGCCAGCTTTGTTGTGGATGGTCTCTTCTCAGAAATGCCACTTTGCAGCAGCAGGGATGGAGTCAGAGCTGGCCCGTGGTGAAGGAGAGGCCCCACTTACATTGTGAGCTTTGGTGATTGTAATAGTGAGTCCATCCTGCTTGGGCTTCCTGGAGGTGACAGCCATTCCCTCCTGTTCTGCTCGCTTTTTGTCCTCTTCTATTTCCTGAAACACAGATATCCCCTTTTCACAAGCCTGTACCTGGATGGTGTTCATTCTTCCTGCTTAGTTCTCCTCAATGGACCCATCGCCACCTCTAAGAGGAAGTGGACAACTTGTGTCCCAGTTATGGGATGCAGATGGAGGAAGGTGCCAGTGGGCAAGGAGAGGCAGGAGCAGTGAGGCAAATGTCAGTGTCTGTTCTCCAAAGCAACTCAAGAATTGTAGTTAAAGGCTGAGCCAAAGGCTAAGATAAAGGCAGAGCTCTGCCCACCTGCTCTTGAGTGTTTCCAGTATAAACATGGTATGAATATAATACAGTCATTCTGACTGTGCTGACAATCTTCTTTACACTGTGAGTTGAGGACCCCAAATCAGATCTGAGGAAGGTAAGGACATGTAGACTCACCTGGTACCTTCGTATCAGCGCTTCATTCTTTTTCCGCAAAGCCAAGATTTTCTTATCAAGTTCAACATCTTTCTGCTCTTTCTTCCTTAATACAATATCATCCACAGCAGCATCCTGAAAACAGGAGCAAAGCTCTTCTCAGTCATTATGCCAACAGGATGAAACCTGCTCCTTCTGTCTGGGCAGGGTGGGAAGTGGAAAAGTCTTTCCCCACCACTTCTCCCTGACATGACAGAACTGACCTTTCATTTTATTACAATTTTTGTTCAGCAATGAGGTACCTTGAGCAAAACACTGCTGCCCCACTCTGACGGCTGTCAGTGGGCTCCAGAGTTAACACCCTGCTCATCTGCATGCAAGTACATGACCCTCACCATTGTGTGTTCTTGGGCACAGAGGAGGTGTGCTGGGTGCCAGACATCGGTGAGGTAAAAGCAGTAGAACCTGCTCATGGCATAGACTGCAGCTCCTGCACCAGTCCCATCTCCACTGGCATCCCCAGTGAGGGGTATCTGATCTAACAGCCCCTGCCAAGGGCTGCTCTGCCAGGACACAGGGATACAGGCACACATCTGTGTCCAGATGGGACAACAGGAACATTTAAATCGCCTCCCTACATTCTTCTGCTGGACATGGCATTTTGTCAAGATCTGTGGGAAAACAAATGGCTTTTCCTTCACCATCCATTATCGGTTATATGACAGGTGAGCAGATTGCCTTTGTGGGTGGATACAGTTCCATGGGCATTTTGCAAGGCTGATTAAAGCCAAATTCGGTGTTTACCTGAGCAGAAGCTGTTCTGGGAGCACTAAATTGGCAGGTTCCTGTTTACCGAGCTCTGGGGTGATGGTGGCTGAGGGTGGGATCAAAGTGGTGCATGCCCTCAAACACACCCCTTTCATCTTCAGATTCTTTTGAAGGAGAACCGGCAGAGCTGCCAGCTTGAGAAAACTTTTTAAATTCCTGCAGAGGTTGTATTTGTGCTCTTCTCTTTTCAAAGCAAAAAATGGAAAAGGCTTGTCAGGCTGCCCATTTGTTAGCATTTTGTCTACACTGCAAGAAAGCGCCGGGGGGAGGGGTCCTTCCGTGTCCAGCTGGAAACAAGTCACTGGAAAGAAAGTTTGCTGCTGTTCAGCACTTCTCCCCTTTATTAACGAAGCCATTAAGGCGTTTGTCTTTGCACAACCTGTTTCAGCAGATGCTGGGAGCTCTGGGCGAGAGGTGGTTGCTTGCCCGCACAACCCAGGCCCCGGAGCCGAGGCGCTGGGCAGTGCGTGGAGCCCACGCTCAGCTCCCTGGAGCTCACCCATTGTACACTTCAGCCCAGTCAGCGTTTGGTCGTCAGCTGCCACCCCGAGCCAGACAATGATAAGGGGCCGTGCCCTCTCCGTTTCTGGAACTAACCCGCTGCCCCACTCCGTGCTGAAGCTGATGCCCAGGATGGAAAGTGCCTCCACCGTGCCCTCCCCAGAGTAAAGCTCTTCCGGGGAGCCAAGGTGCCCGTATGTGACCGCGACAGAGAGTTATAAATGGCTTTGGCAGAACAAACGTGCGATAGCTTTGAATTAGCAATCAGCTGAACCCAAAGCCTCTCCAAGAGTAGGATATAGCCACGCAACGAGAGGCCTCATTCTATTGCAAATTAAAATGTCACAAAAGGAGAAAATGGAAAGCTATCGGCTCCAGGCTTCAGTTAAATGACGACATCCCGTTGTTGTCACAGCCCCTCTCCTAAGCGGCACACACACTGGCTACGCAGCTCCTTGGGGGCTGGAGGGACACCTCGCTCCAGACTGTCTCTGCGTGCAGTGTCTTCCCACACTCCTATGATAGCCTGCTTCTACAGCGAAACCTCGGAGACAGCAGGGTTGGGGAAGTGTGAAAGGCAGGAGGCGGGGGGAGAGAAAGGGGACAGGAGCGGCCCGTACTACGGTCTTCTGCGTAAGCAAATGTATCCGCTCTTTTTAAGAAATATCCTCTTCCTTGACAGCTGCAGCTGAAGCCCTCACCAGCATAAGCATCATCCAGCACTGCCTGCGTTTCTGTCTGTTGTCTGCTTCCCGGGAGGCACCTTGTCCTGAGCCAGCCACCACAACCTGCCCCTCTGAGGGATGTAAACCCCAGCACTCAAACCGCCCACCCCCAGCACCGCTCCCCGCGGTGCTCTATGGCTTGTTTGCTCCCCGTGCCTGCTGGCAGCCAGGCGAGAAAAGAAAACAAAGCGACAGCCACCGAAAGGCCACTCTGAAGGAAGCGAGTGCAAGTCCTTGCGTGGCCTTTTGAGGTGAGGGACCCCAGCGCCCCCGCCCCTCCCAGGCCCCGCGCAGGCAAGCACTCACAGCTCGGTGCATGTTGGACATCGGCGGCGGAGCACGGCGGATTCCAGAGCAGAGCTAAAAGAGGAGAGCCATCAGACGGCCTTTCTCAGCACTGGTTGCACAGCATACAAGATCATGTTTTGATTACAAAAGCCTCGCCTGGGCTCACTGCCAAGAGCACTGGCTGCCTAATATACCAAGCACAGACAGGGTTTGGAGTGCCTGTGTCCTCCTCTCCAATCTCACTCTCTTTTTAAAAGAAACACTCCCCCTTTTCCCCCCTCCTGACTCCTTTTAACTTCCTGATGCCACAAACCCTCGTTCAAAGTGGGAAAAGCCGGGTGAACAATGACGGATGGATCAGGCAAACAGCTTGGCTTCGCTGCGTGGCCATTCACGGGGTTGTGTTGTTTGTTACGCATGGCTGGCTCCACGCCTGGCGGGGCCGGGAAATATCTAGGGTCCTGGATGTCTTGTGAGTGTTAGTGTGTGCACGAGCCTACATGGGAAAACATGGGTCAAATTTGCCTTTTTCTGTTTAATTTCAGTATTATCTGGGAATGATTTCCCCACTGTTAAAGTGAGCCTTTCATTCAGGAAGGAACAGAAGAATGCTGTGGAGTGGGCATCACCAGCTGGCAGCAGGACTAGCAAGACGTACACAGCCAAAGCAGAGGGACTTCTGTAGGTCCCTATCCAAAAGCTGCCAAAACAACCCTCAGAAGAGTCACAAGTAGCAGCAGGGCTTTGAGGGAACAGCATTCAGCTGCTGTATCTTGAGTCACCACAGGAACCCTTACCTCACCATAGAATATCCTGAGTTGGAACCCACAGGATCATCCAGCCCAACTCCTGGCCTTGCCCAAACATCACAACAATCCAACCCTGTGCCTGAGAGCATTGTTCAAACCCTCACTGAGCTCTGGTAGTTCTAGGGCCATGACCATTCCCTGGCGAGTCTGCTCAGTGCCTGACCACCCTCTGGGGGAAAGAACCTTTTCCTGATATCCAGCATAACCCTCCCATGACCCATCTCCAGCTGTTCCCTCAGCTCCTGTTCCTGATCACAGAGATCAGAGCTGCCCCCCTTGCTGCCCCTTGTGAGGAAGCTGTGGACCTCGATGAGTCTCCTCCAGGCTGAACAAACCTCAGCCGCATGTCCTGGCCATGTCCTGCATTCTCCCTCAGTACAGACTGGCTGCCCTCTCCCTCTCTCCTGAGGGACACAGATCAAGTGTGAGGCAAACAGGAGATGGAAGAACAATGAGGAATATTTTTTTGCCCAAGGCCTGATATACAGCCCAACTTTAATGTGGGCCCTGCTATGTTCATATGTGAAAAAAACCAAGCTGGTCCACTGCTGCCCACTATCCACTCTAAGACCTTTGAGCAGGTCAACTCCTCACAAAATCCAAGGAGTCTGACCTGAAACCCAGAGTGATTTAAGGGAAACCTGCCAAAGGCTTTGCAGAACTCAGAATCTGGTCCCTTCTCTGTGCATGACTTGTGTTGTTGGACATCACAGCTAAGGCACTAAGGAGCTGGAAGCACAGCTTAGTAAAAGCTCTTGGAGGGACAGACTGACCTATATTAATTAGTACTTACTCAATGATGAAAAGAAATTGAAACCATTTCCAAGGCAGTGCTTCTGGATTCAGGCTCGATGAAGGAAATGAAGACTTAGTGGTGGGCAGAAAATAGGGAAAAAGATACAAGAGCTTTTCTGGAGCCCAAGCACTTGTCAAGAGGTTTGTGGTGGACACAGCTAGCTGCGCAGGAGATGCAGAGTAATGTGGAGCTTTACCTTGGCCTGGGAATGCAGGGGAACTATGGGATGGTGCTGCCTTGGTTTTCTAAGCTGGCACACTCTGCTGTGAGGGTGAAGTGATATCCCATTTTCATCTGGGCTGGTGGCCACAGGGACAAGGTCACCCAGGGACTGAATTAAGTCCAGGAGTCAGTGTTCCTGGGAACACTTTGTCCAGCACTGGTGCATTATCCTGTTCGTGTGGTGTCTCTGGCCTCAAGGAGACTGCACACTATGTTGATGCCAAGACAGGTTAAAACAGAAACCATTGCCCCAAACTCCAAGGCCAGGTTCTGTATGCAGTGTAGGGTGAATATCATGTGCAGCTGCATCCATTGTACTGCTCATGTCATGCTCAAATTATCAAGGCCAAGTGCTCACAAGGAGTTTCTCCAAACTTCTCCAGACCTCATAGTCATGGCATCCTATGTCCCTGCTACTCCTGGTGGCAGGGCAGCCAAGCTCTTCCAGCAATGAGCACTGCCATGAACAGGGGTGAAGATCCCTAAAACACCTTTGCTGATGTCACTGGAGAGCTGCATTTCCCCCCAGGGCAGTGTCAGCTTCTCCTGACCTCAATACAAAGAGCTGACATGTCTCGGCTGTCCTTTACCATGTCTGAGTGGCACAAATGACAAGCACCTACTTCTGTATCATCATCTGAGATCAGTGGAAACCTTCAGTGAACACTGCAGACACAAAAACCCAGGGGCAAAAGGGCCCAGCCAAGGGAGCAGCAGCTGCAGCTGCAGCAGTGGGGCAAAACAGGCTGGTTTGGGGACCTGCTTGTGCCTGCATGGGACAATCAGAAGAAAATAGAACCCTGTAAATATGCCAAGATTTATGGGGTTATGAATATACGTGTACATTTAATTATTCCCCGCTCTGTGGCCAGGAAGGGCTGCAATAATACCACAGCAGTCCCCAGTAAAAAACTGTCAAAACTCCTGATTTTCTCTAAAGTGCAGTGTTAATTCCAGAACTAGCACTGCCTTTCCATGAGGTCTGTGCCTTCATGAAGCTATAGGCAATCCTTCTGGACCATCATCCAGGCACCAGGGATACCAATACCCAGAGGTTTGCTTTTGGGGAGGAGCCAGAGAAGGTTCCTAGTTGCCTACTCTGGTAGGGTGTGCGGGATGTATGACATCTGTGAGTCTTGCAGGACTTAAGGATACACTGTATCCTGTTCACACCAACACCCCTATCTGGGTGGCTGTAGGGCACCAATCTCTCTGGCCGTTGGTAGCAGAAATTCCCACATGCAGCAGCTTGGCAGAGCACTTCAGCGAGCGTATCCTGTATCCATGTGCAACAGGAAGAATATCTGGAGAAACCAGCCTCATTACTCACTCAGCAATTTGTACACCACACCTAGAGTTAATCTCTGTATTCTTTAAAATCCCAGAAGACCTTTCATAGGTGGGATGGTCTAATTCTGGGCTGTCTTGTCCTCTGGCTGATGCCATCTCTGAAACTGCTCAGCACAGTGGGCACACAGAGTATACCCAGGTTTGCTTTGTGGTTTCTGCTTCATGGATCTGTCAGCTTTTGTTAACCTTGGGCTGCCCCTGAAGGAGCAGTAACTGGGGAGCAGCTTCCTTCAGGAAAGCCTGGAAGCTGGAGGAATCAAGAGGATATAAAGGGGGGTTTGCTGCATTGCCCTGCTGTGGCTGCACTGCACAGGGGCTCAGCTGACTGTCCTTAAGCACGGCTTCCAGCTGCCTGCTTGGAGCCCTCACTCTCCACTCGGGGCAAAGTTTGCTGGAGATTTTTCTGGGCCAAGGAAGGAAAGTCTCTCCATTTTGTGCTTGTGACAGTGAAATAGTCCTTTTTCTAATTGCGTGCTGCAAGGCCTTTCAGTTTTGGCACAAAGAACCATCCCTGACAGGAGCCTGCGTTCTCCTTGCTCCAGGACAGCACTTAGCAGCTGGCACAAAGTTTTGCCCCATATTGTATTGGTTAGACTCTGTATCTCTGCCTTACACAAAGACTGAAGAATCTGATTCTTCAAAAAATGCAAACCTGCCTGCCCCGAGAAGCATTCCTGGCATCCCTTCATCAGCCCTTCCACCAGCAGGAACTGCTTTTGCTTGAAACTCTCCCTCCTTTTCCTTTTGCACTCTGTGAATTTCCTCCAGAGCCACTCAGTCCCGTTCTGCCAATTTTCCCAAGTGCACTTCACCACTTCACCCCGCCTTATCCTGGCTCCCCTCCATTTTTTGCATGACCACTGTCGAGTCAACAGATGGCACTCGGGAACTGCTGGGAGGATCTGGGAGGCAGCTGCCAAAAGCCCACTGCAGGAGCTAAAGTCTGGCTGCTGTGGGCGCCTGTTTTTATATTATGTGTCAGGACTGCAGATAAGGCACAGGGCCAAGTCTCAAGGCACGGCTCTGTGCAGCGATGTGCTGCCCGAGGTTCCTGAGCTGAACTAGCAACCCTTCTCCAGACCTTGGAGAGAGAGAGGGATGGGAACACAGTGTATCAAAGAAGAGTTCCCAGAGGTCTGGAGGCATACTTCCTGCTGAACACGGAGCAAACTTCCTCACAATAAGGCAATTCTTCTTGCCTCCCTTGCCTCGTCCAGCTCTGGTCCTTCAGGCAGCTGCACTACACGATAAAAAAGGGGTTAAGCTGTTTCCTCCAGCCAGGAGAAAGGTCAGCATATTCCGTAGACTGGGAGGAGGGACCAGGCGGGAACCTTAAACGGGCTTTAGCTGGAGACACTCATGGGGATCAAAGGGCTGCTGAGCATTTGTTTTTAAATGGATCAATATACAATTAAAATTAAAACTACCAAAGAAGTTAAAGCAGCTTCGTCCTGCTTAAAAGCAGTGAGGATCATAGCTGCCTGTTGGTACTTTCCACAGGAATACCAATCATGGCACAGCACAGGAACAACTCAGGATGTATAGAGTAGCCCTCTTCCCACATGGAACAAGATATCCCCTCTTTTTCTCTTCCCTGTGCATCATCCCAGTCTGCCCCAAGTCCTGTGAGTAAGTTCTGTGCATACCCATATTTAATGCCACCTTGAAAAACCCATTATCTTGTCAGCTCTCCCGATATTTTCTGCTCCTGAAAACTTGTTATTCCAGTGTAAGAATTCTGAAGTGGTCATAAGCTAAGCAAATTAAAAACCAATCTGCCCACTTAGTTTTTCCCACTTGCAGACACACTCAGCAGGGACAAATACAGGTTTGCTGACCTTGTTCACTACCCAGCCTTCAGATGTAGGACAGAGGACCCAGCCTTGGAAGGGCGTGAGGCTGTGGAAAGTGGCCAGGACAGCCAGTCAGGCAGGTTTTTTCATCTTTTATGGAAATGTAGTCCTTGAGGAAAGCATGGAATGCTGCAGACAGCAACTTGTTTGCCCTGTCCTTATCCTGGGCCCAGGGAGGTTCCCCATTCCAGCCCATGGCTTCAGCTCAGATCTAGGAGGACACGCACAGCCCAGTGGCCTGGGCTCACAAGCTGCAAATGAGCAGCCAGGACCCAGCTTGCTCTTGACATGGTCACATTCCCTTTGTGAACTACAAAAAGTCAAAATTATTCCACTTATGGCTGCTTTGGGGCTACACGAATGGTAGTGACCCACTTTGAGTCTCAAGAAGGCAAGAAGAAAAAAGTGGCAAATTCAGTGCCTCTCATCCCAGCCAAACTCCATTAAAGCCTAAGAAACCATCTAATTTCCCTTTGCCATCAGAACTCAAAAGCATGCTCCAGAGACCAACCTTGGCTCCAGGGTCTGAACTGGACTGAAGACTCTCCGTGGGCTCCAGTGGCGCCACTTCACATGGATGCTGCATGGATTCCAACTGGGCTCAGCAGGAAGATTGGCTTTTCTTGTGCAGAGGGTCAAGGTGTGTGCAGCTGATTAGAAGGACAAACACAGGAAGGACCAGCCTGCACGAGGCTCAGAGGCACCTGGGAAGGGAGGAGATGAAAAGGGGAGTCAAGGTGGCAATTAAATATTAAAGGACTAGTTCAACAATAATTAGTACTTGGGTGAAGGGAAGGGGTGGAAAATAGAATAGATCTTTCCAACAAAGTTAGAGTGAATATAAAAGCAAACCTTTACTTGAAAGCTTTCAAATACACAATATGGCAAAAATCACATGTGGTATAATAATTGTACCATTTTTATAAGGTATAGTAATTGTACCATTTTTATAGTAATTGTATGATTTTTTTATACTTACCGTATACTGTCTAATTAAAAGGTTAGGTAATAATTCCTGGGGTGCCCATTGGAAGCAGTCCAGAGCTTTCTTTTGCCCCACTCTTTTTATGTCTGGTCCAGTTTCTGGTTGGAAAGCAGAACTTCTTTGTAGTTGGGTCTCTTCTTGGAATAAGACCACACAATATTTAGGTTTATAAAGTTATCTTATTGTTCTTAATGTAGGGAAGAAAGACTGGAAAAATACTAGAAGCTGCAGACATGCTTTAGTAATCTACAAAGCTACAAATACATGAAAAACATAAAAAGCTAAAAATCTTAGGCATCATGTGAAGCACTTGCAGACTTGCTGGGCTGTGCCTGGCTGCTGAATGCTTCACTCAAGTGGCAGAAAATTTCTGAAAGTGCAAATAATCCCTGCTCCAACAGGATGGAAACCATAATTCAAGAGGGTGATAGTGATACAGTTCTCTGGGCATCCATTTTGGGTCCCTAAGTGAGCTCCTGAGCCAGGTGATTCTCCTTTGGGAATGTGGATATTTTGTTGGCCCTTCTTACTTGATCTCTGCAGCAAGACTGAGGCATTGCTCAGGCCTGGGAACACTGTGCAGTACAAACACATGGGATAACGATGGGCTACAATACAGGGTTTAGAACTGGCTTTGTAAAAAAAGTTTCATTTCCTTTCTCCCTGGAATATTTTGTTCCCTTCAGTATCTTCAGAAGGAATTGATTAAAAACACTTTTCCTTTGCCCCATTGTTATTGAAAACCTTTTGATGAGAAAGGTTTGGAACAAACACTTAAAGATGCCTTTTCCTGGAAGCACCAGATTAAATACTTGGAGCATTTCTGAAGCTTAGTTACTAACAACAACAACAACAACAAAAAAGCAGAAATATTTCAACAATATGAGAAGTGTAAGATTTCCACTCCACTCATTTACCTGCTCTTGAGCCAAAAGAACTGGTTTTCATCCCCCTAAGGCTCCGATCCTCCTGAAATGAGCCATTTTGGCCCATTTCCTCTCCAAAATGTCAACTGGGGCATCTCTGGATGATGCTGGCTTGCTGGCACTGGTGCCACTGGGACCTTGTTTAGGCTGTGAAGGTATTGTAACATGTCAAGGTGGTCAAGGTTAGTCAAGGTGTGTCGCATATCCCAGCGCCTTCTCTGGCTTTCCCAAGTTGAGAATTTATATCCCAAATCCTCATAGGAAGAATATTTATGTGCAAGGGGTGGATTAGTCTGGGATATCTCTGGATGCTCGGAGGGAACTGGCTCACTGTCAGTCACGCTTGGAAATGGTGTGAACATATGGGCAGCTTCAGAGCGAATGTGGCTGCGCTCCCAGCACACAGCACCAGGGAAAATGGGACAATATTGCTACAGTGAGACTTCCTCTGCCAAGGCAAAGCTGAATTGGGTCTCCATGGGCCTCCTGCCCCTTCAAACACACTGCAAATTCAGCACATCTCTTATTTGCTTCAGTTTGCAATGTACCAGTGCCCAGAAACATAACTGCCATATGCCTGCAACCTTCTCAGCCCTGGTATTGGGTCAACAACTATTCAGAGGTTTCCAGCACTGCAGGAGCCTCGCAGAAGCCTGAGAAAGAGAGAAGGATCTCTCTTTTCTGTGCAGCATGTGGGCCATGCTCCAGCACATACCCTGGGCAGAAATAATGACTGACAATCAAAAACGGCCTGTGAACCTGATTCCTGAGCCCTTTTCAACCTCATACCTTAAAATGGTGTGTACTGGTGAGGATGCTTCTTATCAACACAGACAACTGCACAAAGTTTGGAAGGTGGCTCCTCCAAGCCCATCCCAGTACAGAGTGGTCACAAATAGCACTGAACAAATAGGCACTTAAACCTTATTCTTTTAGGTAGTTATACTCCTAAAATCTCAAAATTTTGTTGCACCTACGAGTCAGACAAAGGCTATCATGGACAATGGATGTAGCATGGAGGGAAGAGGTGGGCTCTGTGGAGTGCAAACATCTGCAGAGACACACATCCTTCTGTGCACAATGACATTGCTTGTACTGAGCTGCTGGGACAGCAGCAAATCAAACTGGCTCTCTACAGTCACAGAGACCCAGCATCCATCTGGATCCTTCTCTTCAATCACCCAGCACCAATGGCTTTGGTGTAAAATGTAAACGTTCAAACAGTTCTGACTCAGGGCCTGGCACTGAAACCATGACTAAAGCACTTTATATCTCTAAGTTAATCCCTCCTGAAGTTTCAGAACGTGGGCGGCTACATTCACCTGTAAAATAAGCTCTGCACAGTGAAGTGACATGGGCTCAGTTGACTACTGTAGTGCTGCTCCCACCAGAGAGCAGTTCTCTGGCTAAGAAAGCAATTTCAGTGGCTGAGACAATGGGAGGTTTATGCAGCAGAAACAGCCAGGACTGCTGCTGTACCCGTGGAAATCTTCCAGCATGGGAGGTGTCTGGCACACTGTCACTGGCTTCAAGCAGCAAAAATACCCTGACTATTTCATTGCTCCAGTGAGCAGTGACAAACTAGGGTTCATAAGCTGGCTGCAGATCCATGAGCCATTGCATATTGCCTGGAAACCAGCAGTCTGCTGCAATCCGAGGCAGCTGTACAATGATCCCCCAGCCTTGCTTTGACCACAATGACTTCAAGGGCTTGGATGTCCACAAAACTCGTGAGTGTTTTTGCACTGTGCAAAACATCAGGGTGGTGTCACCACCGCAAGCTGTCAGCTTTGAGCATGGCTTCCCTGAGATGCAGGATAGCATTGCCTGAGAGGCAGGGATGCATCCCAATCCAAAGAGACTGCTCCAGACCATTTGGCCTCCATCCTGCTGATTCACCCATCATGGTTTGCCAGGCACTGTGAAAGAGTGATGAAGGGTGTTCTCATCTTGATGGATTTGTCTTGTGGGCAGAATTTATTTCCTTAAACAGTTTGGGAACCCCATTTTCTTGTCCTTCCTGCTCACCCTCAGGTTGTTTCTGTAAGGAGAGGAAATCTCTGGATCAGCACATGCCTCTCATAGAATGACACTGCCATCTGCCCCACCAATCTCAAACTGGGCAAGCATAGGGAGGTCACAGAGTGGTAATATTCCAAATGACAGAACACATTAAGGAAGCATCAGCTTCTGGATGATGGGAGAGGCAGCTCCTCCTCTGATGCACTGCAGGGGCAGAAGCCAAGCAAGTTTTGAACTTAGGGACTCCTGGATTCCCAGATTTGGCCACCACAGTTGGTCCCTCCCAGCCCTGGTCATGCACCAGCAGACCCAGAAGGGACACAAGCAGCACCATTGCCTGCCTCCGGCAGTGCTTTGCAGCCCGCTGGGAGCACAAGCCCTGCTGTAGCCCCTGGCTAAGAGCAATGAAAAATAATTAATCCATGTGTTGAATACCTTGCAGCAGTACAGAGGAAACTTGCCAAGCTGTGGGAGAGAGGAAGCGTGATCACCCCCACTTACCAGACAAGAAGTTCACACCTCAGGCTGAGCCAAACTAAAGCTATAAGATGTGCCTGTCTGTCAGAAGCAGTGGGATGTTTGTAATCCAGCTGATTCCCACCATCCTTGCAGCTTCCATGTCTCTATTATTATTATTACTGTTGCAAGAATTATTATTTAGCTTTGGGAAGAATGAAAAGGAAATATCACCCATATCCTTGTCACCACATTAATGCCAGCCAATCTTTTCAGCAGATACTAGGTTTCAGTCTTTCCTGCTGGGCCGCACAATACAAGCTGCTCTGGAGCTGCTCCTCGCAGTGAATCTGATCCTACCAGGCAAGTGACATTTCTGTGGCTAAGGTTCAGAACAGCAGGCTGGTCCCCTGCAGTCCAGCTCAGCGGTGAGCACCATGCTGGGCCAGCAGCTCTGCCCACAGCCTGTCCTCTAAACTCCCCCCTGCTGGGTTTGGAGAGGTGTCAGCTTTCGGTGGGAGAGAGTCACCCACCCCGGCATTAGGAAAAGCTTTTTGTTCTTTAAACTGCCTCGGGCATTTAAGTCATTAAGGCAGGAAGGGCTTATTCTAAGCAGCTAGAGGATTAGTGGGAGTTATAGGATACTCTCTGCTCTAATACTTTCCCTTTTTGCTTCGGTTGTTCTGTATGTGTGAAGCAAAAAGGATGCCACCCTCATGAGAAAGAAGGTCACTGCCACTGTGAGGTCCACAGACATGGCCACGAGGAAGGAAGAAGGTCACAGCCATCCCCACAGTCACACTAAGGATGATTACAAGGCAGACAGGGTCACTGCTACTCCCATGGCTACACACACAGTCATGAGAAAGCCCCAACCCCTTCCTATACGAGTCATTTGCATGACAACAGCTACAGAAGGAGCAGCCACCTTCCACCAGCTCTGTGGGAAGCTATCCCCATGCACAAGGAGACACATGTGGCTACCACCCAGCTTAGAGCAATGTCATGATATGTATAGACAAGGACTGAAGTATCCTGCAAGGAGGTGGACATGCCTGACCTCCTTGTGTTCTCCATGCTTTCAACTCAGTTGTTTCGAACCTACCATCAATTTTAAAAAATAATTTACTCATTTCATGCTTCTAAAAGCCAACAATTCAAAACATTGCCCTGCACCTGCCACACAGGGCCAGGAGCACTTCTGGGAGCATTCCCAGCCCGGGCTAAGCAGGAGCACAACCGCGGGGATGAGGGACTTGTCATCCAAAGGATGCGTGGTGCCCCGAGCTTCTGTTCCGCGTCCACACGCCCAGCCCCATCCCGACAGCCAGTTTGGCCCCGGGGCTCACAGCTCACCCCGCAGCTCTCCTGGCGCCGGCGGCTGCGCCCCCGCGCCCGCCCTGCGCCGGGCNAGCCGAGACGTACCTTGCCGACCCGGACCGAGCCTAGCTGAGCCGGGCAGGGCGGGGCTGGGGCAGGTAGAGCGGCGGTGAATCGCGACGTGCCGAGCCGAGCCGAGCCGAGCCGAGCCGTGCCGTGCCGTGCCGTACCGAGCCGAACCGAGCCGAGACGGGCAGAGACGGGGGGCGCCGGGGCACGACCGCCGCCGCCTCTCTGGAGCGTTCAGCACCGCGGGCAAGGACAGCGCCCGCCGCCGCCGGCCATGGAGGCCGCGCCCTCCCCGCCGCCCCGAGAGCCGGGGCCCGAGGGGACGCACTGCGGTCGTGACCCCGCCTCGCCCAGGTAGGAGCTGCGGGATGGGGACAGGGGCGCGGAGCCGGTGCCCCAGCGGGTGGGAACTGCCGCCACCCCGGTTCTGTGTGTGGAAGTGGTCGGTGTCACCGGGGTTTCCCTGGGACCAGGGCTCTTCAGTCCTGCCGAGGTGTATCCTGTCCTCCCACCGGAGGTGCAGACAGAGTCCCTCGCTGCCTGCCCAGCTGCCTACCCGCGATTCGGGCTCTGGCAATGTGCGCTGCCCAACCGGGGTCCTGGTTGCTTCTGCCCTGGGGCCAGGAACACCGTGCAAAGCCAGTCACGCCGGGGGGGCTTCCTGGTTTGGCCTACCGGGCAGATTTTGATCCTGCAACATGGTGTGCTCTCCCTTCTGCAGCAACGCGAAAGCTATTGTTGGGAAGCTCAGTGTGTTTCACACAGAGCCTTACTGCACTCAGCTGTGGGCAAACATGGGTTTCAGTCCAAAGATCTCCTCCATAAACCCCCACATCACTCCTCCCCCTGTGCCATATGCTCCCTTACCTGGTGTCTTAAGCCAGGTTAGCAGCCACAATCATCAACATTTTCTGGAAATATCAAAAAGCCCATAATCATGGGCAAGGAGCCATCCCGTATTCTCAAGTACATTGGCACTTGTTAGACCAGGGCAACAGACATAAGCTCTTCAGATTCTGCTTGACCAGAGCACACCCCGAGGTCAGCAGCACACAAATCCTTTCTGAAAGCCCAAGGGTTCCATTTCTGTCTGGTACAGGATATGCATGCTGAGAGAGCCCCACCCGCCCAGGGGCACTGACAGGGCACTCACTTCTCATCGGACAGCTCTGATATCATCGGCCAGAGGATGCCCTGCCTGTGGGTCTCAGTATTCAGTGACTCTCACACAGTCCAGCACTGGTTTAGACCTTGCACATTCAATAGGGGCCGAGCTCTCGCTGGAGCCATTTTCTTTGCTTGTCTGAGTACTCCTTGGCCATTCAGATAGGTCTTGAAATGAGCACTCCAGCTTGTGAGAGGTAAGCTACAGAGTTAAGCCACCTGACACAGGTGTATTTCAAACTTCACCCATGCTGCTCACTCAGTCTTAGCTCTGTGGTCCCCCACCCTCTGCCCAAGCCAAGGCTCTTCATCATCAATGCTCACCTCATCAGCAGAAAAAGACAGATGCCAGAAAACATCACACCAAGGTGGGGATTGTCTTTTCCTTTCCCTTTCCATTTCACTCCGTTTTTTTTCTTCAAAGAAAGGCTTAGCAAACGTGATTTTCCCAGTGCAGACAGAGCTGTTCTGGCACTGAAGGCTGAGTGAGAACCTTGAGCCCTCCGTGTCCTGCTCTATCCCAGCACACACACCTGTACCCACAGCAGCAGCAACAGCTGCCTGGGGTAAAGGCAAGGGTGTTCGCACGAGCCAATAGAAAGGATTATAAAACTAAACTTTTCCTGGCAGACTATGTGGGAAGCAGAGTTTTGCAGTCTCATTAATTTTTCATGATAATTTAACATACTCAGGAGTCTTACTAACAAAAAGACTGTAGGTGTTCTCAAGGGTATGCACAATCCTGCTGTTAGACTGAAAAAGCAAAACAAAAGAACTCCACAGGAACTGTTCAGTTCACAAGGATTTTCTGCAGCCAAAGGAGGAGATGGATTGCTCAGGAGTGCCTGTCTCTCCCTGTCAGGGAGACAGGGAGCTAGATAACAAGGTGACAGTGAAATGCAATGAACCCTTCCCTAATCCCAAGGAAAGGGCATTCTTATCTCCTTATAAAATACAAGGAAAAAAACTTTTTCTCAAGAGCTCCACTGCAGTTTTGCTGGTGGTATGTTCAAAGAGAAATTTAAATTCCATTATAAAAGCACATTCTTAAAAAGTCATTTACAGCTCTCCAGGAAAAAGCTATTAGTCTAGATGGAAGCTGACCTATAGCACATGGATTTAATCCAGAAAGAATTCATATTTCTTTTTCATTTGGGAACAGCTTTGTACAGCTGATATGCAAACAAAACTTTGTTAGAGGAAAAGAGGGCAAAGATAATCAAACTAGCTTCTTTTTTAATGAATGAAATTTTGTGGCACTTGATGTCTAATTGAGCATAAGTTCTTGATGAGAAAGGGCTCTGGTTGTAGGCAAAGTACAGACTTCTGCCATTTTTCTCCTTGTTTTTATTCCCCCTTGAGATTCCTCTGGCAACAGGAGAAGTAGTTTGAGTCAGGCATCAGACAGCTCCATTCACTCGGTAGGTGTTTCCCATCTTTCATATGCAAAGTGCTTCTTTCTTGATCCTCTCTTTAGTATGCAAAGGGGGAAATGATCTATTAAAAAAAAAAGCAGTGTTTATAGAAATGGGTTTGAAGATGAGAGTGGAGTTAGGCAGAGAAAGGAGCCATTCCTGCAAAAGGCTGAATATATTTGGCCCATTACCCTTTCAGAACCACATGTGCTCTCCTGCTGCGTGGCTTGTGGGAGACAGCAATACAGGGAGTGCCAAAAACTGGATTTGCTTAGGAAAAGGAAGGTGACTGCATGCTACTATTTCCCTGCTCGCAAAGCTTCCTCCATCCCAGCTCAGGTCTGTGTGCTGCAGAACGAAGCCATTCTGAGGGGAATGTGCTGGGAGCAAGAAGCCAACACAGCAAGTTTCCAGTAAACGGCCCAGCTGGGGCCAAGTGAGCAGGTAAAGCCTAAAGTCAGGTCCTGCAGCCATTCTCTGTGGGGCAGGAGGATGCTGGTCTCTGAAAGAGAGAGCTAATCCCTTACAGGGGAGTGGACTGACAGCATACAACCCTTGGCTCCTGCCACAGACCCTGTATCCCAGCACTGCTCCACATCCCTGCAGACCTGGAATGGCAGAAAGCTCTCTCCCTAGAAATCCTGACCCTCTCTTTCCTGTTTCCTTGTGGGAAAAGCTCCAGTCCTTTTGCTGGGTCCCCCACACAAGGTAGGGTGTTTGTGCCCTGGTACTCGTCTCAGGGAAGCACTCAGAGAAGCACTGCTGCACTCAGACTCTCCTGTGCAGGTTCATAAACGGGATTCTTATTTTGTCTACACATCTCAGGGCAAGAGATGGGGAAGCAAAGAGCGAGAGCAACACAGCTCACTGGTGTGGGTAATGGGAGCAGTTAACTCCAGCCCAAACCTTCCCTTACACCCTTTCTTTTCTGCTTTCCCAGCATCTCTCTGGTTGCATTCAGCTGAACTTGGAAAAGAAAATGGAGTCTGTCAGCTGCCCCCGTAGGCTTTTCTGCAGCCAAAACACCATTTCTGCCCATTTAATCCCGAAGACATCAAATATCTGACACAACCCAGAGTGGGACTGAATGTTAAAAATAAAAGTCTTTTATAAGTGTCAGCATGGCAAGCAAAGTCCAGTGTGGTGCTCTGCCCTCTTCTCCTCATGCCTGACAGCAAACAGACATCAGAAATCTCTAGAAACATTTTTCTAGCATAGTTCAGGGTCCTGAGGGCCCAGAAAAGTAATAGTGACATGGTTTCAGACAAAGAAGGAGCAGCCTACATGTCTGGTGCAGACCTTAGCAGACCAAAGGTTAAGCTCACCAGCACTGCAGCTAATTGGGAATGCAGCAAGTGGAGACTCGAACTCTGCTGAGCTGCCAGCAGTGATTATCCAAACTGATCATTATTTGCAAGCTCCAGGTTTCCCTGGAGATTGTGGATAACCAAGGTCACGTCATCATGGAGTTGGAGAGGGATGAGCATAAGGGAACTCACATCCGGAGGGTGATTGACAGAGCTGTAATTGTTTAGTTGGAAAAAGAGCTAATGGAGAAGTCACGAGTGAATGATCCAAACTTGCCAAAGTTATTCCAGAATCTGAAGTCACTGAGCAGGCCAGGGACAGAGTTAGGAAATGACACGCGGGGGAGGAGCAGAACTTGACAGCATTTCACAGCAAAGATGGTAAACAAGGAGAGTGTGATTTCATGTGAAATATTAGACTCAACGTTACCAACGTATGTGCAGAAAATCCGGAGGAAATCTGTGATATCCAAGAGTTTGGCATCTGCTTTCCCCACCAGGAGGTTTTGTAGCTGAGGGGCTTGTGGAGGAAGAATTTGTCATTATGTGGTCTCCTACCCCTCCCTGACCACGTTCAAAGTGTATTTTGTAAAAGCCCTTTTGTTCTGTCCAGTGTCACATATTCAGCCTCAGATGAGACAGACAGGCTAATTAAATCGTGAAGAGCCTCTGGTCCCAGATTACTGTGCAGATACAATAGTTTAAAGTGTTAAGAATTTTGCTTTTCCTTCAGAAAAAAAAAACCAACCGGAAATATAGTACAGGTGTAGGAACACCAAAACACAAGATGTTAGTGCAGCAGTACCTTTATGAATTATTATGCACTGTAGGAGAGTATCTCCCATTTGAAGTGTGCGAAAACTGGAAACTAGTTTTCCCTGGAAACTAGGGAAAACAATGGGATCAAGGTCAAAGAGAAAGAGTAACTTAGAGGCAACAAAAAGGGAGTCAGAAAAGGTCTAGATCTTGTCAAAGTATAACACTACCATGTCCTCAGCTCTCTGATGAAAATTCCCTGCAGTACAAAACTACAAATTCCCCACAGAAAATCACTGGACACATGGGAAGAGCAGGATGATTTACACTTCAGGCTTGAGAGCATGGCTCGAGGGACCCTCCAGATCAGCTGTCCCAAACCACCTCTGCTCCTGCAGCTCATCAGCACTGTAGGGGATGTGGTGGTTTAGCATCTTCCCATCAGGTTGCCTCTATAATTAGTAGAGAAGTGTGATGACTAATTAAAGATGTAATTTTATGTGTTGACTGCCACAGACCCTAATCTTTCCCTGGTCTGTCTGCAGTGCTCCTGCACCATGCTGCACCTGAATCCCCCCCTGTGCAGGGATGGCTCTGATGAGGCTGTAAGAACCCCAGACAAGGGTTCAGACTGCATCTTCTCAGCAGCTTTGCTGGCACTGCATTTGTAATCTCATATATGACAAGTGTGGAGTCTCCTGTTGTGAATTTTTACACAGAGCTCTAACACAAATCACACCCTTGAAAGGCCAGGTAATCCTGTCACTAATCCACCTGGGACAGGACAGCAAGGACTTCAAGCCTATTGTTTGATGTTATTTGTTCTATTTGTTGATGTTATTAAGTTCTGTTGCTGAGTGAGATATCGTTGTCACAGTTCAGGAGCTTCTGCATGCTCTCCCTCTTGCTGCATTGAACCAGCCCAAGTCTTACCAGTACCTTGCCTTGCAGCTCAGAGGCAAATGAGCACTGGAACTGCTGGGGACAACCTGATCTCAACTTTATCTCACTGTGGTGAGATAAGGTGTGTGCACATACCTGTCTGCTGGTTTTCTAGCACCTGCTTCAGCACAGACACTGACTTCTTTCTAGCTATTTTGCATTTGCATATCAATTATGACTTCTGAAGTCAGGACCCAGGAATGTGCTATTTGTGTCCGTAACTGCTGCAGCTTTCTTTAGGCATAGAAACAAAATGTAGCATTGGATGGGGCTTAATCTGTCAACATTTCTCTGTTACTTGTCCCTGGACAAGTCTCTGTTACCAGTCCCTGGACTGGCATAGTGTGCAAGTGAAGATAAATGTGATGCTTGTGCCATGAGTGTCCACATTGGCACTGGTGCAACTACTACCACAAACGTGACTCGGCTGTATGAAATTAACCCATTTTGTACAATAATTAAATATAGTTTATCAGTGTTGATAAACTCAGCTGATGTTGGAAAGTACACAGCACAGACTGCCAAGGCCAATATGTCCTGCTTTCTGGAAAAAATAGCAATTTTCAAGCAATACTGAGCTAATAATACTCTCCAGATTCTTTTGTCTTTGATAATCTCATGCCAGTTAACTTTGGGTGCAATTCCAGAGACGTGTAATCACTAAAATTTTGCCCTTTTCCGTGGCTGTGAGAAAAATAAATGAGAGGAACTCCAGAAAATATAAAAAACATCCTTTCCCCAACTTTTACCTTCATTTTTTTTCCCACATCACACCAGGTGCCTCAGGCTAAAGTTCATCTCACTGCAGTATTGCTCCAACACTCATAATTCTTTGATGACTTGAGACACTTTTTGATTCTGGCTGGCCTGAACTGTTTGTCCTTTTTAATCCTGGAGGCCAGGCACTGCAGCAAGATACATAATTAATCTGTAAGAGACCATGGCACGTGGTCTGAACAAGGACCAGAAACTGCTGGTGTTTGCATCTCTTGGGACAGCAATCCTAAAGCATTTTTGGGGTTAGAAGGACCTCAATCTATTGTGTGTGAAGGGATTTTGTTGTCACACAGACTAAGCAGTCCCTCAAAGTATTATTTGAACTTTTTCAAAGCTAGCAAAACCTCTCAGGCTCCATAAATCAAGAACTATAGGAATGAAATAATGTTTTAAATTCCTGGGAGAGAAGAAAGTGTATCCTGCAGATATCTCATTACTTGGGAACTGGAGTCTGCAAATGTTTTGTCTGTGTCCTAAACCAGGACGCTAAGTAAATTCAGCAGCCAGAGACAGTCAAGTTTCAAAGGATCTATTGAGATCCCAGTCCATCTCCTTCCTACAAGTTAAGACCAATACAATTCATTGCTGTCATCCTTGGGAGATGTGTGTCTAGAAAGTTCCTGAAGAGCCCAGTGGAACATGCAGGACATGGGAGCCATTAAGGAATGTGCCAGGCTTGACGCTGAAGGCCTGGTTAGATGTCACAGCCCTCAGGTTCACTGCTCAGCTGTGTCAGTGCCAGGGATGACTCACTCTACTGCTGACCCAACATGGAGCAGTGCCAGTCCTCCTGCAGAGCAATCACACTAATTAATCCTCCCAAGGAGTGCAGATAATTGAGTGGCATCTTCACATGCAGATTCCTTTGGTTTCTGTTTGTCCAGGCCTCTCTAATCTCTCTGAGTCCTGAGTTGGGACCCCCCTCCACAGTGAAATATCCCTGAGAATTTTTGGGTGGGATATTACCCAATTTTTCAAACATTTGGAGCAACATACAAAGGACAGATTACAGGATTCTCCATCACTTGGGATCCCTGAATGAGTCATGAATGTCTTTAAAAAGCATAATCCAGTTCAGCCCTTAGGTTGTCTCCTGGTACAGGATACAGTGGGTGAGGTTTGACATTTGTGTTATGTGGGAGGTCTGTGAGCATCTCCAGTTCTTGGGATTCAACTCCCCAGCACAGCCTTTCACCCTCTCCTGTTTTACCTTTCCCTTTGTTTCTCTCATAGGCAAAAACAAAATGCAGGACCTTGCCAGACCTGCCTTGCCATGCCAGAGATCGGGAACACTGAGCTCAGCTACAGTGGCACTTCCTGGGAAAAAATCTGCCCAGTCCACCACTGCCCCATTCCTGCATCCCCCAGGCTGGGGGAAGACAACTTGCCTTCCTCCAGCCACACGCTTGGGCCAGTCTCCACCCAGTCCAATGGCCAGGTGCCATCAAGCTCACAGGACTCACAGCAGCACCACTCATATTATCCTTGCAACCAGGAGGAGCCCAGAGGCAGCTATGGCCTGCCCTCGCTCCCTGGGCATGGTGAGAGGCCCGTTCTGTGTTCCCACCTTTCCAGTGGTGATCTTGTGCCAGCTTCCCACCACGAGGCCTCGGAACCGCCCTGGAAGCAGTGGTCCCCTGGGCAGCGGCGGCCAGTGCAACATCATGTTGTCACAGTCAGGTAAGAGGCACATGGAAGGCGGCTCAAAACAGCATCTTCCAGACTTGGTGGGGGAAAGTGGGAGGGATGAGCAGGATCTGAGCTGGGACAGATGAAACATACGATTGCTCCTCAGCTCGGTTGCTCCAAAACACACAGAAGGATCCAGTTTGCTCTCTATCTCTGTGTGGGTGTTCAGAGAGCTGCCATTCCCATGCCAGGGAGAGGTGGGATTTCCTTCTCAAGGGAGTGACTGGCTAAAGCCAAGGTCACTCAGTCACTCCTAGGTCATGCAGCTGTGAATACGTCCATCTTCCTTTACCTTTGTATTTTCTCCCTTTGTACTCCAAGCCACCCAGTTGCCAGTCCTTTATCTTGGCAGAGTTCTCAGTGATAGGAGCAGAGTTCACTCTTTCCTTACCCCACAGAAGCTGCTGCCAGTGCTGGAAGGGAGTGGCAGCAGAGGGTAAGTGCTGGCTACAGTTGAGCAGTGAGAGATACAAAAGGGGGAAACATTATTTGGCTTTCCAGAATGGGCAGCAAACAGCGTATGAATTCTTTGTTGTCCATGACAGAATCCAGAAAGCCTCCAAAAATAAGGTACTCTAATGAATAAAGAGCAGTTTTGTTCAGAATCCATTTATGTGCAGTGCCTGGGTAACAGCAGCCTGAGCTACAACCTCTACTCCTTCCAGCCAGTACCATCCTTCCTCCTGAGAGTGCCTTTTAGCGTCCACTTTTGGCACAAGAGATCATGATCCCTTCATGGAATCCTGATAAAAGATGGCACAGGATTCCTTTCTTCCTTTCTTGCCTGTGTACAGCATTGCAGTGTTAGGCACAAAAGCTCTGTAAAGTCTCATTTTCCAGCTATTTACACTGGATTTAATTTGCTTGTGTTTGTGTAGAGGAACTGCAGTCAAAGGAGCCTGGGTCCTTTTTCTGAATCATTTTCCTGGATCCTTTTTCTGGATCCTTTTTCACTCATATGCTATCAACAAAATTGCCAACCATGTCCTCTGTAACAGGTTATTTAAGTAGGAAGCACAGCTGGATTGTAAATCCTTGGCAGAGTGTGCAGCACCAGTAGTCAGAAAAGTGATAACATAATAATGCCAGAATGAGGTTTTTAATCCAAGCAAATCTACTTGAAGAGCTATTGTGAGGGAATTAGCACAGGATGGGCAGTGTACTGCTGGAGAGACCTCGCTTTGATAATCTGGGGAGGCTTTTGCTCTGCTCCTCTCTGTCCTGAATCGACAGAGCATTAGCGTGACAAGCAAAACACAGAATCATTTATTATATGAGCCACCCGGAGTGACTCTGCCATGGGGAGCTCTCCTCCACTGCTTTTCCATTTCTCCCACTCATAACAAGGCTAGGAAGGATGAGCTGCCTCAAGGTAGTTGGCTGTTGCATGGAGAGGGGGCCATCTGTCCAACACATATATTGGAGTGCAGCAGGACCTTCTCCCAGTTTAAGCAGGAGTGTAGGAGGGTAAGAGGAGGAGGGAGCACTGGCTGAGCAGAGCTTGGCACAACTGTGGAAGGAGGTGGGAGCAGTTCTCTGGAAGCTGTGACCAAGCCAAGGCTGTGCCAGACTGGGGCATGTTTCAAGGGGGCGTTTCAGTGCAGAGAGAGAGAGAGCAGAACAAAAGGTCCTGTAGATATCTGACCCACCAAGATGCAGCTTTTCTGACAGGATACCAGTGGAAGGCTTGTCCTCAGGGATTCACTGACAAACTTTGGATCCCCTGGGGAAGGCTTCTCTATTTCCCCCCTCAGAGCCCTTCAAGAAGGAGTGACAAATGCTCCTCTGGGAGGAAAATCCAGATAAAATATTTTTAGCAGCTCCACCAGCTTTCTGCTCTTATAGCCTGAAAAGACACTGTCTTTGGAGAGACACAGGAAATAAATGAGAGTCATCTTTTTGGGAGAACTCTCACTGAGCTAAACAGGAAATAAAAACTAGCTATAGTTGTTGTTAGCCCAGCTCACGAAATTTGATAAAGAGGTTTGCTTTTTTTAAGAAACACTTTAAGAAGTGCAGGGAAAGCACTTAAACCAGATAGATTTTAATGGATGAGATCTGAAATGGAATTTCTATAGGACTGCATTGCTAATGTCCAGTACTCTCTGCATGGTTTTCTGAGAGGGGCAAAATGAGGACTGACTGCATGGTTTCCCATCCTGTTTGGTTAAAATGGAAAAGACTCTATTATTCATTAAACTAATTCACACAGTGACAGATCTGTGTCAGCACTGGCTCATCTTGGTGCTTACAGCCCTACAAGGGTTAATTTGCTCAGGGATCAGCCCAGCACTGGGCTTCCCAGGAAAATAATAAATGAACACATCTTTTTTCCTTTCTGTCTGCAGACATGACAAAGCTTTCAGGATGCCAAAAAGGTATGTTTAACAGCAAAAGCTACCTGTCCTTGTACCCTGTGATCAGTGCTCTCCTGTCTTGCTATTAGGAGAAGCAGAGTGTCACTGCTATGACATCCCAGCAGGCTCGGCTCCAGAGGCGAGGTCAGCGCTCCTGGGGCTTTCCACTCCTTGGAAAAAATCTCCATTTGCTTGTAGATCAATTTAACCTGCTTTAATGAATAGTAACACTGTCTCAGTGGCTGTTCTTGGGCAGGTGCCTGGCTCTAACCCATACAGTAGCTTTATAGATATAATAATTCTGTGTGTGTGTGTTTATGTGTATGTGATTATATACATATATGTAAGATTAATCCAGCTTGTCCTATCAGAGGAGTAATAAGGAAAAGAGCCCATACATGAAATAAACTCATCTTTTCAAAAGAGAGAAAATTTTAAATACATTTATCAAAATTAAAATAATTTGATTGCTTTCTACTTCTGTTTAAAATCTGACTTTTTTTCTGGATGGTTTGGGTAAGCACCTTCCATCATCAGCAACTACCCCTGATTTGTTCTGTTATTTTTTTTTCTGGTAATTGGACATGGAAATACCCAAAACAGCCTCCAGAAATTAGGTACTCTAATGAGTAAAGAGCAGTTTTGTTCATTTTCATAGTAAAGACTTCATCTATGAAAACAAACTTGATAAGGCAATTGTAAATTGGAAAAGCAATAAAAGCAAAAAAAAATTAATAGCCATGTGAAAAGGTGTTTGAAGCGCTTGTGACAATTTCTAATGAAAAAATAGCTGCAGTGGAATCCCAGGCAAAAGGGGCAAAAGAGCAGGCAAGGAGAAACATTCCATCTTAAATATTAAGTTAAAAAATATTTCACTTCCCTTCACAAATAGTTGTCAACTATTTTTGAACAAGGAATTCCTTATATTTCAGAAATACATTAGAACACAAAAGAACTAACCTGCCAAACCAGAGCAGGAATCCATTCTGCTATGTTATATCTCAACTGATATGTCTGAGGAAGACAAAAATCTTGATACAGTAAAACCTGCACTGGTAGAAAATGTGGAAGAGAAACTTTCATAGATCATCCCATATGGGAGATAGTTTGTCCCAAAGGAAAAACAGAACTTGGATAGAAAATTTTATACCAGCTCTTTAAGATCAAAAGTAACTGGCAAATAACACTTTGGCCAGAGTAAGCTGCTTCCCTGGAAGGGTTTTAATGTCATCAAAATTTTGTGATACATCATTAAAATTGTATGCATTCTAGTGAATTCATATTAATTTAGAGCAGTATCTAAATACATTAATTTAGACCAATTACAGTGGGCTTGCTCAGGTCAGTTACTTTCAGGGACTCTTCAGAATAATCCAAACTTTTCCCAGGGTCCAGTTGGGAAATCTGTAGCCTAAATTGTTGCAGCAACCAGCTGACATTGCACAATACGAGGGAAATTAAGAGTCTCTTTCTAAATGCACTCTTTGAACTTAAATGTTTAAAGCTGCATTTTGCTCAAGGACATGAGAGTCTGGTTTTTATTATTTCTGATTGAAAAAGCTGGAAAACGCAGAGAGACAAAATGTAATTACCCGAGTTAATTAGAGCTGCCTGCAAATATCCAGTTAGAGATGTAATGTGTTCATTAATAGCTGCACTACAGCCTCCAAGCTTCACAATAAATAACTGTGCAAATCAGAGACCCTGATTTTTTCCTTCCTGTTACTCACACCTCATTGGCTCAACAGCAGGTTTTGTGCTCAGAGCAGAAGCATCTGACCAGCTGCATTTTTCCTCCTCCTGTTGACTGCAGTTACTCGCAGCTGATGGCGGAGTGGCCGCTGGCCGTGCTGGTGCTGTGCTTCGTGGCCACAGTGATCTGCACTGTGGCTGGGCTGCTGGTTGGGAACCTGCCTGACTTTTCAGAACCCCTAATGGTAAGTCCCTACAGCTGAGGTATCTATAGGAACGTAAGGAACATCTACACCCAACCAGTGATACCATCCCTCCAAGATACGCAGAATGTGCCAGTCCTGCACTGCTGCCCCTGACACACAGGAAGAACACAGCCCAAGCCAGTGGCAGCCACCAGTCCATCCCTCAGCCGTGCTGTGCACTCCCACCAGTGCCTTCACTCCAATGTGGACACACTGCCAACACAAACTCGGATTGCTCCCTTTGTTACCCTTCCAATGCTGGAAGGCTGGGATTGCCCACAGTGAATAACTAGGCTTGGCAGAGATTGGATAGAGGAGCTGGCTCCTAGAGTCTGCACATGAGGCTTTTGATTTGAAGAGCACGCCCTGTTCTCAGCACTAGGCACATGGAATGTTTTCCATGCAGAATGCCACATTCCCTAAAATCATCCCTGCCTCTGTTTCATGGAGGAATCTTGAGAAAATAAGAACACACTAGAGTTTGTCCAGAAAAAGGAAAATTGTGCCATTTCTGTAAGCGACTACTACATTTGAAAAGGAGGATAAATTCTTAGGAGATCAGGGAGAGAATTGTAGCCATTGTTGATGGCAAGGGAAAGACAAAGGGCAAGGGAAAAGGGAAAAGGGAAAGATTTGTATTTTTTCTGTTATCTCTGGGATGCAGTATTTCCAGGGAAAGTTCAATTTGCGTATCTCTCCAAGACACAGTAATAGTCTCATACAGTTTCCATGTGTCAGAGGAGGCCTAAGCAGAGCTGAGCTGAAGTGGAGCTGTGACAAAGCCCTTTTCCATGCTGCAGGGTTTCGAGCCACGGGACACTGACATTGGCAGGAAGCTCATTGTGTGGAAGAATATTGAGAGCCATACAGGCTACAAGAAGACCCTTTCCCTTTCTCCCTATGCCAAGAAGAAAAGGTACTTGAGCTTGGTTTTGGGGGTTTAAGGAACATGTTGGTTGTAAAGCCACATATTCAATATTCCAAAATATCTATGTGAATTCCATACATCCTACACTTAAAAGCAACTGAGGCATTGGAGAGTTTGAAGTCTGTATGCCTGCAATGGATTTGGGCTCCCTATTGCTGTTAATACTAACAGTTATTAACAATAATCTGCCCTCTTGCTAGCTATGATGACCTTGGCATTGGCAGAGGACAGAAGGTTGCTCAGGGAGAACAAGCAGCAAGGACACGGAGAATGGTGGAAACCATCTATGGAGCAGATGGATTCTTCTGTGGTCCCCCAGGTGACTGAAATCTTGACGGGGCAGCAAATACTGCACACCCAGAACTCAATTGACAGAACTGTCAGAGTTCAGGACACAGGGAATACTCTGAATTTGCTCTACACAAGCAGTGTGTACACTTCTACCTGTGAGAACTCTGACAGTGCCCTCCCAGCACTTCATACCTCAGTGGTCAGAAAAGGCTGATTCAGAAATTTGGAAGAGTTGTTTCTCCTTCTTAACTCTTTGCCATACTTGTTTTCCCTTTAGAAATATACCTTGAAAGCACACATTAAAGGACTAATATTTTCACCATTTAACCATATCAAACGTGAATATTCTGAAGAAACAGCATATTCCCTGCTTGCTGTCTGTTCCCTCTCCCTTGTCTGCTCCCTCTTCCTCTCTGTTCCTTCTTTTCTTCTTGCAAAATGTAAATGGCAGTAAAATCTGGAGAGAAAAACATAAAACTCCAAATTGTCCCAAAATGGGCACTAATAAGTAGAAAGAAGAGGAACAGGGCATGCAGATATTTTTATTCTCTTCCCTGCCTTCTCTCCACCTCTGAAACAAGCCACACCAAACCCACAGGTCCTTGGGAGTTTTTGGCTGAGCTCGAGCTCCTCCTTTGTTCCAGGGATGCAGAACCAGATGCCAGGAGTCACTAAAGGCAAGCTGACATTTGATTTTGAAAATACCCTGATGCTGCTGACCAATTTCAAGGGGCAGGGGTGAGGTCACACAAGCCACATGCTCACTGCTCTCTTGTGCTTCCCTCCAGGGAGCCCTCCAGAGCAGCTCTATGGAGAGAGATATATATTTCTTTTTTCTTTGAAGAGAGAATCTACTGCAAACACCCTGTCTGATTCATCTTCATTACCTAATACTTTTATCATTTTTTTTCTTCTTTATTTCAGAAAAGAGCTATTCCCAGCTGGTATTTATGTCCACAACTGCTGGGAGCTTATGGAACTTGCAAGCAATTCAGTCTATGTGTCAAATGGAACAAGACAAGGTCAGTGATGGCAGGAAGAACACATGTACAGGCTGCCTCTTTTCTGTCTGCTGCAGTCTATGATATCTTGCTGAGACGATGCCAGAAAAAAGCAATGTAAGCTATGCAACAGTTTTCACCTGGAGGATTCCAAAACATTTCACCTACTTGGCAGTATAGAGATGATCCCACCTGCCAGTTGCATATTAAACAAGAATAAATGGAGACTGAACAGGAGCTGGTCCAGAAGCCAAAGGTGTCTATCAGAAGCTGCTGAGGATTTTGGGCAGCAGAACATAATTACGGAAGTTGAGCTACCAGCTTGGAGACTGGTGGCAAGTTTTACAAGTAGGAAGTTTAATTGGATGAGCTGCATTTGCCATAGGAGCCAAATTTTCAAATCTGTGGTTATAAAATATAAATAATGGATGGGGTTTAACTTTTGCTAAAGGCTAGCAACTTTCCATAGCATTGGTGTTTGGGATTTGTCACTGGGAGGATGGCCCAGGATGGGTGGTACATGCTGGGAAAGGGGGAAGAAGAGAGGACAGGACAGGAGAATTACTGCAGTGAGTAAGGAACACTGGGGCTGCAAGAGAGGATCTGACCTGATGCCTCCTTGTTTTTCAGATACGCTCACATGTGCATTTTAGAGACCTCTGCCAGCGCACTGAAGCCAACGAATGCTGCCCAAGCTGGTCCCTGGGGAACTACATTGCTGTCCTGTACAACAGGTCTTCATGTCTGGAGATAACCCAGGCAGACATCTCCCACACCCTGGCCCTGCTCCGTGCCTGTGCCCCAGACTACCACCGAGGTGTCCTCACTCCATCCTGCATAGGCCCCGAGGCTGTCAGACAGAAACACAGCCAGTGTGCCCAAGTCCCAGAAAAATGTACCCGCTTCAATGCCATCTACCAGCTGCTTCACTTCTTGGTCGACAGGGACTTTCTCAGTCCCCAGACAATGGAGTACCAAGTGCCCTCTCTCAAATACAGCCTGCTTTTCCTGCCTGCAAGAAAAGGTGCATCTATGATGGGGATCTACTTAGACAACCTTGAAACCTGGGATCTGTTTGATAACTACACATCTATCACTGGAATGGACCTGGGCCTTAAACAGAAACTATTCCAGCACTATCTTTTACTGGATACTAAGTATCCAGTCCTGGCAATATTAGCTATTTTTCTAAGCATTTCTTTTTATTTACGTTCAGTGTTTATTACCTTGATGGTCCTGCTTGCTGTTGTCAGTTCTTTGATGATCTCCTACTTCTTGTACAAAGTGGCCTTCAGGTTCACCTATTTCCCTTTTGTGAACCTGACAGCAGTCATCATTCTCAGCAGCATTTGTGCCAACCACACTTTCGTCTTCTTTGACTTGTGGAACCTCAGCAAGACCCAGAACCCTTCCGCTGGGCTTGCTCAGTGGGTGAGTCAAACCATGCACCATTTTGCCTATCTCATGCTGGCCTCATGCTTCACGACCGGTGCTGCCTTCTATGCCAGTTACATCAGCAACATCACAGCCATCCGCTGTTTCGCTATCTACATGGGCACCTCGGTGCTGGTGAACCTGGTTTTCATGATGACCTGGCTGCCCTCTTCAGCTGTGCTGTACGAGCGCTACATCGCAACGACCTGTGTTTACAAGCCAGAAGCCTACTGGAACAACAGCAGCCACAAGAGAGTCGCTCTCTCTGTTCATTACGTCCTCCAGGCTCTCCAGAACACACTGTCTGAAACCTCCAAGCTGCTCTTTGAAAAGCTTCTGCCTTGTGGGGTCATCAAGTTTCGGTACATCTGGATCTGCTGGTTTGCTGCCTTAGCTATAGGAGGTGCCTACATTTCCTGTTCCAACCCCAAACTCAAACTCCCGACTCTGGAGACATCATCCGTCCAAGTGTTCAGGCTGAGCCACCCCTTTGAGAGGTACGATTCTGAGTACTGCCACCAGTTCATGTTTGAGAGGCTGGAGCATGGAGAAGGGCAGCGTATGCCTGTCACCATAGTCTGGGGCATTCTGCCTGTGGATAATGGGGACCATTTTAATCCAAAAAGCAATGGCACCCTAATGACAGACACTACCTTCACCATCCAAAACCCTGATGCCCAGAAGTGGCTCCTCGAATTCTGCCAAAAAGTGAAGAACAAAACTTTCTATTACCCTGATGCAGAACAGAAATCTACTGTGTGCTTCATGGAGGAGTTCCTCAGGTGGATGGACAGTCACCAGTGCTCCCAGCGAGACCACAGCTTCAATCTTTGCTGTAATCAGTTCTCTTTCCCGTACAGAAGCGAAGTGTTCCTGCACTGCATCAAAATGATGCTCCTGGAAGAGGGCAGGGAAGGGGCAGAAAAGTACGATCTGGGCCTCAGGTTTGATGGGGAAGGAAATGTCGCTGCCTTAGTGCTGCAGTTTCAAACTATTTATCACTATACCTTCAACTACAGCAAAGCCAAACAATTCTATGAGGAAATCAGCCTCTGGATAACAGAGGAAATGAAAACTGCCCCTGTGGGGCTTCAGAATGGATGGTTTACCAGTAAACTAGGGCTGTACAACCTCCAGCACAGTCTCAGCACAGAAACCATGGTGGTCATGGGGCTCTCCATAGCCATTTCCTTTGTGGTGCTGCTGCTCACAACCTGGAACGTTCTCCTTAGTGTTTTCTCCGTTACTGCCATTGCAGGTACTGTCCTGGTAACTGTTGGCCTTTTGGTCCTCTTAGAGTGGCAGCTCAATGCAGTGGAGTCTCTCTTCATTTCAGCTGCAGTAGGTCTCTCTGTTGACTTCACTGTCAACTACTGCATCTCCTATCACCTGTGCCCCCATTCTGACCGCCTGAGCCGAGTGGCCTTTTCCCTGAAGCAGATGAGCTGTGCCACAGCCATGGCAGCTTCTGCTCTCTTCTCTGCAGGGGTCATTATGTTGCCTGCCACCGTCCTGGCGTACAGGAAGCTGGGGATATTCATCATGATGATCAATTGTATCAGCTGTGGGTTTGCCAGTCTCTTCTTCCAGTCGCTCTGCTGCTTCTTTGGCCCGGAGAAGAATTGCGGGCAGATCCTTTGGCCTTGTGCCCACACCATGAAAGACTACTCAGACGATTCTGGGCCGAATGGAAACTTTGCCTGTGGGGGCAGTGAGAAGCAAAACCGGTTGCGGAAGGTCCGGGAGTCCAACACTGCGAACGAGCAATACGAGCTCCAACCCTTGTCCAGGAAACACAGCGACAGTTTCGACAACAGCACCTCCACAAGCAAGCTGTCCAACCGGCCCTCTGTGCTCTCTGAAGACATACAAGTTGAAGACAACAGACGCCCTCAAGTGGGAATGCACCCCTCCCTGGAAAGTGAGAGACAGAGTCTGCAGGATGCCCTGGGAGACCAGCAGGTCAGCCTGTGCCAGTGTCCCGCCTTGCAAACGTCCTCTCCTTACAAGCACAGCACCTCAGAAACAGAAATTCACAGGGAGAGACTTTGCCGAGATTGTCGCTGTCGAAAGTATGGTCTGAAAGCATGGGATGGGTCTGGGCTGGACCACATCCAGCCGGCTGGCATGAAAGAAGAAGGGCAACTCAATAAATCCCAATGCTCCAGTGACACTGCCCAGCAGCAGTCAGATTATACCTCAGACCACAGCCCTCTCCCTGCTGCTGACATCTACAAAATTCACAGATGCCTTTGTTCTCTTGGCAGCTCTTTCGATATGCTCAACATCTCCAGCGAGACATCCATCAGCGATTTTGAGCAAGGCCTGAAGCTTGCCGAATCAGCCAGTTCCTGTCCCGATGCCTTAGAGCTGTCTGACTCCTACGGTACCATGGAGCGAGGTTACCTGAACGGGAAGAGAGACACCCTGCGGCTGGACCTGAGGGAGACTGTCTTTGATGTCTCTCCAGCTGCATCACAGCAGAACAGCTCTTCATGGAAAAATCGGTTTGGATTGGGGAACGAAGAGCCAGTCGTGCTGCCCAACAGCCAGCCAGACATGCCTGATGTTTGGATCAAACGATCCAGTGCACAAAGTTCCAGTTACAACAGCTGAGACCCTGCAGAAATCAAAGCTGCTGCTAGGGAAAAGGGAATCCTGAATGTCCTTAAGAGCTGTAAATATCAATTTTTTCCTTCCACCTCTCCTAGAGCTGAGACTGAAACTATTTCTTAGTATTTCAGCTGTGCAAAACATGTGTTTTTCACAGGAATCAGCAGATGTGATGCCAGTGAGAGGATGAGAGAGCCATCATGATGGACTACAAGCCCCTTGACTTCCAGTCTGGTGCCATGTTCACAGCTGTTCACAGGAATTATCGAGTAAACCTGGTTTGTCATTTCCTGCAAGATGATTAGGTTTTGTTTGCTTGAGAGAAATAATGAGGTAAAGCTCCCCAGGTATTTAAAGACAGAAAGAGATATCATGTAAAAAAACCAAAAAAAATTCCAAAACTGAACTACTGAAAATCTAGGTATAAAGTGAAGTGTATTGTGAATAATAAAAATTAAAGTATTTCATTTTCTACTTTATGCAAAGCCCAGATCCTCAGACCCCATCAAAATAGCTCAGATCCTATAAACAGTCTTGTCAAGACCTCCGAGTTTACACAGCCTCTTCCTGACCATGGAAGAGCCTGCAGAATCCAGCCCAAATCTATTTCCAGTAACAATTTAAGTTTGTTTTATCTGGAGGAATTCTGATATTGCCAAAGATTTTAAGTGTGAATTTCCCCCTTGAGAACAGTCCTCATCCTCCCCCCGGACTCAGGAGCCTTGTGTCCTCTTTACAGCATGTTTCCACTCAAGGCATTCCCCTCAAACATGTAACTTTAAAATTCACATTCCTGGTGAATCTTGAATTTTAGAGTTTTTCCCCCTCTACCAGAAACAAACAGGAAAACAAACATTTATTTGCCCTTACTTGTTGAAAAAAGAAAACATTCTAGCTACAAGTTGATGTACAATAAATGCTTGTAACAACCTTTCCTAAAATCTGTGTGATGCTTCATTTTCACCAAGAACACTCTGGTTATTCATCTTTTAAGTGCCTAATATATTCTCCAAAGGGAAGTATGCATCTTTAAAATACTTCTGATATCCACAAGTTGTCCTTGCCCTGTAGGAGACAGACAGCAACTCCCTCATATCCATTAGGGACATGAACTTTTTAATCTAATACCAGAGTTCGAAAAATGTCAGACATGTCAGTTGCGTGGTTCTGTATTTTTCAAGTTTCATTTTCAGTGTTTTATCCTGAAATTGTCAACAGTGAATGTTCAAGTGAATCTAGGCAGCCACAGCCACCCTCAGGCTGGAACTGCAGCATCCTCATCAAGGAGTTGCTCCCCATTTCTATCGGGAGATTGCCCACCCATTAAGAAAACCATGTTAGCAAACACTGCAAAAATGTCTTTAAGTTGGGAAACATACAGGTGCCTCATTTCATGAGGCATTAGTAGGCAGTTTTAGTACCTCGCACACCAGCAGCATCGGCATCCTCATAGCTTTTGAGTCCTACACGTCTCACAGACACCCCTTGATCTTTGAGCCTCCAGTGCCCAAACCACAGGGGAAGCGGAGGAAGGGCGGAGGAAGGGGGGAGGATGGGGGGAGGAAGGAGGGAGGAAGGAAGGAGGGAGGAAGAAGGGAGGGAGTGAGGAGGGAGTGAGGAGGGAGGAAGGAGGGAGGA